>WIGM01000049.1:0-108747 GCA_014235935.1 Colletotrichum musicola | reverse complement strand
CAACAAGGACGACACAAGACAACAAGGACGACACAAGACAACAAGGACGACACAAGACAACAAGGACGACACAAGACGACAAGACCAACCAAAACAATAGCGAAACTTTTATTTTTTGCGACCTCGACTTGCCTCGCCCTCGACTTTTGGCTGCCCAGACGCGCGTACGTAGCCAAGCGGCAGTCGCAGTCTCGCCATCCTGATGAATAGCAAGCGCGCACTGGCGGCTTACAAGCCTTTGGAATACGATGGACGGGATGACTGGTTTGCATGCACCACCACTAGGCCGAGCTCACCGGTTGTTGGTCTTCGGCCAAGTTTCCCTCGGACTTAGAGAACATGGACCCTACAGGGTTGTTTTTCACTGACTGAAGAACTGCACCGGAACATCTACTAGTGTCATGTGATGGACGTGTTGAGCATAATCTACATACAAGACCATCTCGATCCAGGAAAATCAGCTGCGATCCCGAACGGCCTGCACTCCGCGAGGAACCGGCAGCTGACCCCTGTTCGACAGTCAAACCAGAATGAAATGTAGAGAGAAGCGGGCTGTGACCGCCACTACCCTAAAAATTGCCATACGAACACGCGACCCAGAGTCCAGTGATGATGCCCTTCCGCTTAGAATCACACAAGTCACCCACTCCATTCACCGTGTCCTGTGTCGCCCGCCACCCATAATGCAAATGCTTGGTGTAAAAGCAACTTCATGGTCTATGTCTGCACGCTCCCAACTTATGCAAAGCCAAAGTAGTCGCTTCCCGCTGTGATGGCTTTCATGACCTGTGCGCGGAGTGTCTCGTAGCTCTCGTACTCGGGAAGATCAAGTTCTGCATTGTTTCGTTAGCCTCTTGCCCGCCAAAAAACGCCGCCTAGGAATTTACTTACGGTTGAAGCATGTGTGAGAGCTGGGGAGGCGTTCCTTGTTGCCGTAGTCGCGATGAATGTTGAAGCGGTTGACCCCGTTCATGCCCTCGAGTTCCTTGAATCCATTGAGAGGCACCTTACTGGTTCCGGTGACGAACTGCAACAGCTTCGCCCGTTCCTCCTTGTCAAAAGAGCGGACGGCTCTCCAGAACCACTGGATCTGCTGCGAGGACGGAGTGTAGTTGTGGTATTCAGTGTTGCTCTTCCAGTCGTCAACGTCAATGTCGGGCAGGCCTGAGATGAGAAGCTCGAGCTCCTGCTCATTGAAAATGGAGATGAGGTCCGCAGGAATAATGTCGTGGAAGCCTAGCCCAGCAAGTTAGTAACGTGTTTTCTGCATACTAGCATAAAAATCAGGCTGAGACATCAATCTTACCCGTCAAGAAATGTTCCATCTGCTCCTTAACCGAAGACAAAAGCTTGTGCTCGACGACCAGTCGCACGTAATCATGTTTGTTTTCCTCCGTGACGGGAATATCGCGACCTCCAGGCAGCAAGTCAATGGTGCGCGTAACACCGAATTCATCATCCTCCACTGAGAAGGTCTCGGTGATGATGTCGGTGATGTCGTTGTCCAGCATCCAGACCAAGGACTTGTAGTAGTCTGGGTCGAATGACTCCATATCCTTCACCGACACAGATTTTCCGAGAATGCGCTTGTAGACGGCACGGCTGAAGTAACAGTCAAGCACCCGGCCCTCGTACAGAGCCTTCCCGATGACGCGTCCAATGAACTTGAAAAACATCAAGTGCTCGTCGTTGATGCCGCTCAAGGAGTTCGGATGGAACGTGGTGCGGTCCGAAGACACGGGTGTGAAGAGAGCGTAGTTGGCGTCGAACATCTGCCTGGACAAAACCTGGAACCACTCACGAGTGACACCTCCGGCGTCCACTCCCTCTTCGTTGTGGAAGCGAATGTTTAGTTTGCCGTACTTCATCTCGTCGCCCGTCTTGAAGAAGAGCGATCTGAACGAGTCGTGGAAGACATGCTCGCGGCGGACGGAAAGCTGCAGCGCCGGGAAGGCTGACCGCGAGTTGTTGTTTGAGCGGCTGTGTACGCTGCGGTTGAAGTAGTTCCGCTTGTTGTCGAACTCGAGTACCTTGGGATTCTTGACCAAGAGGGCGAATGTTCCCGACATGAGCTTGGGGCTGTTCCGCACCAACTCGTTGAGGATCCGACGGTGATCCTCGGTAAAGGTAAAGAAGAGACCAGCCATGCGATTCTCGGGCGGAGGAGGGCTGGACAGAAGCATTTCCTTGCTGGTCTGGGCCTGCGTCTCGGCGGCGTCGTTCATGGCGGTGTTCTTGCAGACCACCATCAGGGACTCGATCAGTGGCAAAAGGATCGTAGCCACGTTGACCATGTTCTCTCTGTCCCTTATGGCGCTCAGGCAGGCACTCAACTTTTCCCACATGGTGGAGAAGGTGGAGTGGTAGTACAAGGAAGTGACGAGGTCTTGCTTTTCGTTCCTGCTCGTCTCGACTTCGTCGTCCGACTTGTCGGTCTTCTTCTTGCTGTCAAACAAGTGGTCCAAGGCTGTCAGAACTCGAAGAAGCTTGTTCTGCTCCGATGCACCAGGTGAGAACTTGGCAAGCGCGACTCCTTGAATCTCAGTGCCGGATGTGGCTTTTTCGATGTGCGGCAAGAGTTCGTCGAGGTCTGCAACAATGTTCTCGCTCAGGACGCGGGCTTGGCGGACCAGCTCTTGGCCAAAGATGGCCTTGGCGTCAGGAATAGCCGAGAGGTTCTTGATGGCAGAAATTGTGTTCTGGAAGGTCTTGGAGCTGCACTCGCGGGCAACGAAAATCTTGATGACAAGAGTGAGGTTGTGCTGAGGAATGACCGGGACTTGCATTTGCCGCAGGCCCTTTTGGCTTGCCTCCGGCGTCTCTGTGCTCTTCTCAGGCTCGCCAGTTCCCGGGGCGTCAGCCGGCTTGGATTCCTTACTCTCAGCAGCAGCGGTGGTATCAGTTGCCTCGTCGTTCGCCCGCTGTTCCGTTGAAGTTGATGCTTCGCCGGCCTCTGCCGCATTCTCTGCAGCCTTCTTCTTGGCGTCACGAGCCGCTTTCTCCAAAGCCTCCTTGCGTCGCCGCTCCATGGTCGCCAAGGGCACAGTGATCTTGTTGAGCAAGTCGGCTAAGTAGGCCATAACTACTGAGCTCTCCATCACCAAATCTCTGTCGAGGAGAGTGAGCAAAGAGTTGATGGCGTACTTCGGAGCCTTTGAATCCTTCATCTTGCTCTTTCGGCTGAGCGTGCGTTTGAGAGAGGATCCGATGGCCTCGTGTTCCGTCAGGAAAAGCATTGGAATATGCGGGTTCTTCGTTGAAAGATCCTGCAATAGATCCAAGCATTGATGGACAACCATCAGGGGCGAGATCTCCGAGTTGGACTGGTGCGGTCCAGCGGAGCTGAGCGACGTCAAGGTCCTCTTGAGGTTCTGCGGCGTCCTCGGGTCCGCATCTTTGTCCTTCGGCTTCTTGGCCTTGAGGGAAAGCTGACTGAAGCTGCGTTCGACGGCGTCCATGTCTGTGCTTCCTTCTTGCAGTATCAGCAAGATGGTGCTGATGACCTCCAAGCGGTTTTGCCGGTTTTCACACACATCTGCCAAAACACTAAAGAGGTAGTTGCGGATGGAGCCGATCTGTGACATGAACATGAGACGCAACAGCGTGGCAACGCCTGCCTTGTCGAGCATCTGCACAACAGTTCTACGCTGTACCTTGTTCTCGGTATCTTCGCCTGCCTCCACCGCTGGCGCACCGGTTCGTCGTGCAGCCACAGGGGGGCTTCGGCCGGTGACGGCGGGGTGGGCAGCGTGCTGCTGGGCAAGAAGTCGTGCCTGCGCGGCCATTTCGGGAGGCAAGTGATCCATGATGTCCTCCCCTTGGTCCATGAGAACCTGTTGACGAAGTTCAGGAGGGAATGTCAGCAGGATACTGGCAGGATCCATATCGGCCGCGGTTTGATCTTGACCTGCGGTGGTGGCCTGACGGCGCTGCTCGTCTCTCTCGCGTCGACGCGCTTCTTGGCGCTCTTGCTGAACAATTTCAAGGCGGAGGTCCTCGGGTAGAGCGTCGAGGAATTCTTGGAATACCTCGCCTTGCTCACCGGTGGCGGCATCCTCGCGGGCTTGCGAGCGCCTGGTGCTCACGGTTTGGGCGATGACTTCCTCGCGGAATTCCTCTGGAAGAGCAGCCAGATACTCAGGGTCGATGCCGAGTTCAGTGACATCCACCTCTTCGCCTCTGATAGTCGTCAGAACGCGGCTGGCTTCGGCGGCAGCGTCATCATCGGCCGAAGAAGTGGGCAGTGGCGCGTCTGTCTCAACGCCTTCCATGGCATTAGGATCGGTTGCTTGTGGCTGGGCGTCTTGGGCAGACGAGGCAGCACGCTCACCGGCGGCAGCAGCGGCAGCGGCAGCCTCGGCGGCAACTCGTTCTTGCTGTTCGCGCTCTTCGCGCTCTTCGGCCTCCTTCTTCTCGCGAGCCTCCTTCTCCTCGGCTTCTTTGGCTTCTTTGATTCGCCGGGCCTCTTCCTCGAACTTCTTCCTCTCCTCTTCTCGGACCTTGCGTCGCTCATCTTCCTCAGCCCTGAGCTTCTTTTCGTACTCCATGGCCGGGGGGACAAGCTTGGAAAGAATGACGTTGATGAGCTTCTGGGCCTTCTCCACGAAATGGGCGCCACCAAAGACCATCCTGGCTTCTTCTTGGTATCGCTCGAAAGTGGACTCGGGAGTGAAAGCGACGGCTTGCTGGGGCTCGTGGTAGGTAGTCTCGCGGCGGTTGTCTGCTCTAGGCTCGCGAGGTGCAACATGATACTCACGAACCTCACCGCGGCCATTTTGAGTGATGGAGAGGTGAACTGCAGACTGACCGTTGCGCATGACCGGAAGAGATGCGACCAGGTCATTCAGGATAGCAATGGGGCTGCTGGACAACTGTGCTCCAGGGCCAAAGATCTCGGGGGGAAGGCGGAGACCAATCATGCCGGGACCGGGTGGCGGACGGGGTGAAGCCTCCTGGCTTTGGCCGTTTCGGCGCAGAAGGGGGTTGACGCCATCGTCGGCATTGTTCTGCGCTGCGTTGGGTCTGTGGCGTGGGGAGAAGTAGCTCCTGAAATCTAAAGGAAGGTCAGTCAAGACCCAAGTCATTCCGCAATACGGATGTCTTCACTTACCTCCAAGCGGGTCACGACCACCACCGACCATGAAACCAGGCGGGAACGGGCTGCGGTTTCCTCCATGACGGTGGCGATGAACATGATGGTGATGATGGCCACCACCGAAGGGCTCAACAACAAGAGTATCCCAACCAAGGGCCGTAGGGAGGTTCGGAGGCGGGTGATCGCCTGCTTGTGAATTAGTCACGCAGATCTTAGGCGCAAAAAGTCGCGGGGTTACTTACGAGGGTAATCCTCTTCGTAGATGAGTTCGTCTTCTTCCATGTCCTCGTCGTCATCCTCGTCATCTGAGCGGCTCGTTAGCTTTGTTCAGGTTTGTAAGGGAGAAAACAGCCACGCACCATCCTCGTCACGTCCGTCATCGATGTAGTGGTCGCCGAGGTCATCCATGTCATCGCCCTCGTAGTCGTCGGGGTCCATGACCGCGCGGGCGAGATTGTCAATGATATCACCAGGCTCCATGCCATGCATGTGGGCCTCATCGAGAGCGTGTTGGTCGGCCACGTAGTCGAGGTGTTCTTCCCCTTCGTCCTCATCATCGTCTGTTTCATCCTCCCAATCCGATGCGCCGTCGTCTTCTTCTGCGACACGTTCTTGCTCCCCTTCCAAATGGTCTTCGATGTCCTCCATGTCGTCGGAATCCATTTCGTCGTCGTCCTCACTCTCTTCATCTTCGTCCATGTCGTCGTCGTCATCGTCATCGTCCATGATGACTTCGACCATGTTCGCGTCTCCGTGAAGACCTTCGATGTGACCCATCTCGCCAAGCTCTTCGTCCTCGTCGCTGACACCATCTTCGCCGTCGTCGGACACGTCTTCCTCGCCGTAGTCGAGCTCGTCGCCATACTCATCATCGTACATGTCTTCGTCTTCATCCTCTAGATGGGGGTCAGTTAAGTTGTAAGGGAAGAAGCGACATTGGGGGCTCTCACCATCTTCGTCTTCTGACTCGTCATCGCTTCCGCGAGGCTCGAGCATACCCAGAGCGGAATTGCGGTAGAGGTCAGGAGTTTCCTCTCTATCGTCGTCCATGTCCGACATTGAAGATGTCGAAATAATTTCGTCGTCCACATTGTCGGGAAGAGAGGCGGAAGGCAAAACGTGCGAGCGGCTCAACTCCTTGGCTGTATCCGTCAAAACACGGAGAACTCGGAGCACATATTTAATGGCTCGCTTGACACCCGCATGGCTCAGGTCAACCTCGGCGATCGAGGAAGTCAACTTGTCGAGGTAACCCTTCTCGTACATCATTCTGCGTAACTGAGCCTGTGATCGACCCTGCGGAGAATCGAGTGTCCGCGAGGAGGAAGATTCCTTATCCTTTTCGCCAATGATGTGATTCATCAGCTCGGCCAGACATTGCATCTTGGCGTACCGGGTGTCGACCGGCTCTTCAGGCGTAGCAGCACGCTCGTATGCCTTCAAGATGGTATCCAGCACGAACTTGCGAACAAACAGTAGATCGGGTTCGTCTTCGTACTCGAACCGATCCCGATTCTTGTCGATGACCTTCTCCCCGGTCTTGGCCACCAGCGCCACCAGAACCTGTTGCGCCTGGGCCGAGGTTGCCGCCTTTTTCTTCGACAGGATATCTCCGCTGTCGGTGGGGGTGCCTTGGCAAAGGAGGTCGTTGATGAGGTAGTTGAGTACACTCGACCGAGGCTTGACGGGCGTGTTTGTCTGCAATGGAGCGCTGCGTTTGAAGTTGATGAACTCGACCTTGGTTTGGTTGTAGCTCTGGAGCAACTCCGCGAGGCAGTTCAGCAGGAAACATCGATAAATGAAGATGGGATGGTCTTCCGCCTTGAATACAGGCTTCGTCGGCTTCTTGTCTTTGTCTTTGCCCTCGCTCGAGTCCTGGGTTTCTGCGGCTGTATCCTTGGACGCGTCATCTGCGGTCGAACTGCCAGCTGAGGCGATGGCCATTCCGTCTTTTGCGAGCTGCGAGGCCTCCTTATCATCCACCTCGCGGTAGTTGAGAAGCTCGCACAGAAGGAAGTGGATGATGCCGTGCGGGTTCTCGACCATGGGACGTTTCAGCTCGCTTGCGGGCTTCGGCGCGTCTGCCATCTCCTTGTCGTCGGTTTCTGTTGATTGCTTGACGTCTTGGATAGACAAGTCCTCCGTAGCTTGCACCGCAGGTTCGACACTGGCATCTTTATCTGCTGCCGTAGCGTTGACATCATTCACGGACTCCTTGAGTGCCAGCTGGTGAGCTCGGGTGCTGCTCTCGCTGCCTGGGGTCCAACGCGTCAATTTCGTCATCTCGTTCGTGACTTCGACGAAGATGTCGGGAGATCTCAGTGCCAAGGGTGCCATGTTTCGCAGGTAGGTGCTGAGGTCGAGATTTCTTTGGGTCCGCTGAGGGTTATCAAAGAGATTGCGCACTTCAGAACGCATGATTTGCTTCAGCGTCTCTTCATCCTCAACAATGTGTCTCAAGATAGCCATGATGGAACCCGTAGTTCTCGTGTCTTTCAATCGACCGGCACCTGCACCGGCAAGCTGCTTGGCCATGACGAACAGGCGTTGAAGGTTCTTCTTCTCGCCCACTTTCTGCGCAATCACAGGCTTCCGGGTGAGAATTACAATGACCCGAAGGACCGAGGTTGCAAGTGTCTCTTCCTTTCCGAGGACGGGAAGAAGGCGAAGAATAGCTTCCAACAAATCGTTGCGTTGACTGTCCGAGACAATTGGGTTGCGCGGGGGGAGAACGGCGGGCACGGCCGTTTCAGTGTCGTTAGACGGTGCTTTCCACTGTGCTTCAACAGGTTGTTCGTCATACGACAGTAGGAGTTCGACGATGAGGAGGATGTAGGGGATCCACGGAGGGATCTCCTCGGTCGACGTCGGCAGAACTTTCAGGCTGAGGAACGAAATGTACTCGTCCACTTTCTCTCGCAGGGTGTCGATGTTGCACTTGAAGAAACTCTTTTCTTGCATCAACAGAGCCAGGAGATGGGCATATGCAGCAATGCTTGTTCCATTGACCTTTGACTCGCTCTCGTCGAATGACAGAGACGTCAGGGCGTTGGCAAGGGTTGCGCCAACTTCATCTCTGACTTCGTCGTTCTGCTGGCGGAAAACCATGGCGTTGATGAGCTCGGAAAGTTCAATGGCCGAGTGCGGGTGAGCTCTGACGATGTCAAGAGACCTGTCAATGAGGTTCTCACGTAATTTTGCCCGCTCTTTGTCCAGGTCCTCCTTGGCCGTCAGTCGGCTCTCGGTCTTTGTTTGGTCACTGCCACTGTTCACCGGCGCCGAAGTGCTGGGCTGTCCTTGAGATTCGGCAGGTCTAGCAGTGTGCTCACTCCTATCAGGGGAGGCTTGACCACTCAGCTCGCCCAAGGGGCCATCGCGAAGCAACTGATCCAATTCGGAGGTAGCGGTTCCCGTGGTTACGTCGACAGCCATTGCGTCTGCGTCGGCGGGAGCTGCAGACGCAGGTCCCTCTTGCTGGCTGGAAGAGCGAGACGCTTCAGGGCGGCTGGGAACGTAGGCATCTTCTGCGGGAATAGGATTGCGTGGGCCAGCTCTGCCAAGCTTGTGGGTGCGACTGTATTCTGTCGCAGATGGTTGATTGCCGTTGGCTCTGAACACGGCCTCGCGGGCCAAGTCTTGGTCTGCCCCATCATCGATCAATTGTGCGATCAAGTTGCTCTGACCGGGCCAGTTGAAGGGCATTGGAGTCTTCTTGAATATTTCAGGGATGGGTCTGTCCCTAGACGAAGTTTCGTGTTCTCCTGTCGAGATAATCCTGAGGATTTCAATGACCTTGGCCACCGTTTCCGGTCTCAACTTCTCGATCAACGTGGACTCCCAAGTCTGGCGAATTACTGGAAGTACCGCCATGCGTACCTCAACAACAATCTGGTGCGGGATAGGGGCGTCCGGGCGTCTCTCGGCGGACCTTGGGACGAGACCGAATTGGGCGGCAGAGTCAGCGATATTCTTGCCGTTAACAAGCGTGGCAAAGAATTCAAATATCTTTCCAAGGCCAAAAGAAGCGACCCTGGCGCTTGCAGTGGTGCCGGCATCAGACTCGCCGGTCTCCTTGCTGATCTCTGTTGAAAAACGGCGGACCATCGTGGCGAGAACGTCAAAACCACCCTGCTCGAGGAACGCAACCAGCACAGGAACAACGATCTGGACCGAAGAACGATCGCCGGATGATCGTGAGGAGTCAATGAGCATCTCCGTCAGGGTGTGAAGCATGATGATCCAGTAATGGTATTCCTTCGCCGTGGGTTCAGTCAGAGCGACGGAAGGCGTCAGCTGGTCGAGTATAGTGCCGGACAGCTGCCTGGCGAGGTCAACATGCTTCGGACGAGAGTATGGATCTCGCTCGCGCCTAGGGAAGAGAGCTTTGCCCAGCTGTTGGAAAAAGGGGAACGTAGATGGCACCATGGAGTGAAGCAGAATGCGAAGCGTCTCGTAGTTGCGATACCTGGGCGTTGCCTGCTCTTGCTTGGTAGGAGTCTTTGGCTGGCCGCCGCCGGAGGTTGTTGCTTGAACAGCCTCGGAGCCAGTGCTCAGTGTCTCTTCTGCAGCTGGGGCACTCTCCGTGCTGGTCTCGGCTGGAGCCTGTGTTCCCGGAGGTCCATTGAAAGAGACTGCGCCATCGCTTCCCGGTGCAGGCCTCTTAGCCCACCAGTGCTGAGGAAGGACGTTGTGTTCGGCACCCTCTTCCGCCAACACAGCCTTCAGGAGCGGTCCCAGGGACTTGACCAGGTCTAGATAGTAATCAAAGACATTGATGGGATACAGCTGGACCGAGTTGGACCGCGGAGACGCTGTAAAACATTCGTACAGAGTCTTGATCAGCGACTGGGCGTTGAGCAGGGCTTTGACCATCTTGGTGCCTTGGAAAACTCGGCCCTGAGTCTCGGCATCGAGTCGTTGGATCTCATCAACAGTTAACTTGTCGTCAGGACTCAGGAATGGAGCAAAGTAAGGGGCGTCTTGTTTGTGCTCAGCAAGAGGCTTGAGCGCTTCGACTGATGCCTGAGCACGTCGTAGGAGAGACGGCAGACCAAGAACGGGCGATTGCTCAACAAGCTGTGAGATGACGAGGTTCAGTGTACGGGAACCGTGAGAATCACAGAAATCGTGTGGGAGACTAGGCAGCTCCGCGACATCCAACAACAGCTCAATGCCTCCATGGTTAATGAAGTAAGCCTTGAGAGTGTGATTGTTGAAATAGGCCGAGAGGAAGCTGGACAGGGCGTACACGTAAGGTGTGATGTCGGCCTTGGTGGCAGAAGAGGTTAGCACGTCGGTTGTCGCAGCGGTCTTCGGCAACGGCTCGACGGCATCGGACATTTCCACATCCAGATCGTCTGCAGCCTTGGCTTTGCCTTTCGCCATGGAGGCGCCAGCGAGACGGTCCTTCAAGGTTTCGTCAGCAGGGACAGGCTCGCGCGTTCCGTCGCCCAAGAGCAGCTTAGCACCCCAGTTGGCAGTCTTGGCCTTGTGAATACCCAAGGATTTGATCCGGGCCACCATGTCAACGACAGCATTCGAGATTGGGCGTCTCAGGTTCGGGTGGTGCCGGGCAAGCTCATCGAAGCTTGCTCCAACGTTGCTCGGGAGGTGGGGATCGGTTTCCATCGTGTTGACATGCGCGGCACTTTCAAAGATCTCCAAGAAAGACTCAAATGCTCTCGATGAGACAACCATTCCCAGGCCTGCGTTGTTGAGGCAGATCGAGTTCAGAACTTGTGGGACGACATTAATGGCATCGGATGTAGGCAAAATGCCCTGTGCCAAGGGACGATCGTGAGACTTGGCCAGCTCTTCCTCGGGCGGCGGGTGAGGCCGGTTGTCCGACTCAATCTGGATGGAAGCGTCAGAAGGGTCAGGGCTGCTGTCGTCCTCGTTCTCGCTGCGGTCCGGGTTTGCGGCATCCTGCTCCTGAGACTCTTGCGGAGGCTGAGTGGCTGGTTGGTTTGCAACGGCATGGCCAGTGATAGCTTCGAGATAGCTCACGATCATGCCCGACTCCGAAATGGCGGCAAAGCTCGTAGGGTCGTTGTTGATGAAGTCACTGAGGACAGTCACCGTGTTCGTCCAGAGCACCGAGCCGAAACGCTTCGTGTTCTGCATGATTTCTCGGAGACTACCAAGCAGCTCTGACTTGTCCACCAGATTGCGAAGCAGTCGATCGGTGTTACCACCATAGCTGTATGAGTTGGTCATCATGTGATGAACAAACTTCAGCACCCATTTCAGGGTTTGCTGCTGGTAGTATGGAATCTCGTAGTCCACGATCTGATTCTGCTGCTCTGGTTTGTTTCCTCGGCCGGCCTCAACTAACCGCTTTGCTTCGGCGACTGTCGTGACCAGCAGGTCAGAGATGGCATCGAGACCGGCGCCGTTGAAAAAGCTCTGGAAGGCGTTCTGGTAAGTCCATATAAGACCATCAATGAATGCCAAGATCATTGACTGGTTCCGTTGCGCGACATAAGATCGTGTCTTCAAGATCTCCACCAGAATGTCCATGAGACCAGCAGTGACCATCTCCGCACCAATTCTAGTTGACATAGCGAGATGAGTGGTCAAAGAGAACAGGTTCGAACGCCATTGATCAACCTCGGTGGTCTTAAGGCCGTCATCAGACTCGTCGTTCTTCATGCCCGCAACAGCCTTTCGAATGACGTACAGCAGGATGCCGTGATTGACGTTGGCGTTGAGTGCAGACAAGACGTCCTGGTAACGGGCTGCGAAGTTTGAAACGGCCTCTAGGAGAGCCAACACGATGGACTGGAGCCAGAGAGGCACTTGAATGGAGCCGTCGGCAGGGGGATGGATGAGTTCAGCCAATTGGTAGGCCAGCTGGTAGCGCCGGGTCTCGTCGTTGTCGTGACGCAACACCTTTTCAACGAACGTGGTCTCGGGATGGATGTATGCCAGATTCGTAATGGCCAGGAGTCGGATGGCGAGTGCCTGTTGTCGGGACTCGGCATTGCCCAGCAGAGCCTTGGCAACTCTCAGTCTATTGAGAACCTCATATTTGGCAGAAGCGGGCATGTCTGCAGGACATCTCGAAAGCAGCTCGTATATAGACGTAGAGGCAACCACAGACTGAGGCAGATCGAACACCCTCTGGCTTGGGCTTGCATGTTCGTGGGATGTCACCGGGCTCCGAGCACTAAAGGGTGAGGAGTCATCTGCAGCAGGTGGGCGTCCCGACCTGGGGGTGTTGTGCTGGGATCCGGCCGTTGTACTGCGTCTCAGCGGTGTAGGCGTAGATGGCATGTTAGTCACGGCCCGATCTGAAGGCGCGGCGGCGGGCTGGTCGCGGGCCGAGGTGAGGGCGGTATAAGAGACCTTGATGTCACCCCATCCGTTCCAACGGCTGTTTTCGGTGGTGAGGACAGCGCCCAAATCGTTGGCAAACATGGCGGCCGCATTCTTCTGGTTCTGACTCGAGGGCAGCGCCTTCTCTTTACCCTTTACCGCTGATGTAGGTGTGCTGGTGACCACCGAGTCCGAGAGGCTCACGATGGGAGTCTTGGCGAAGGGGAGAGCGAGACTCTGGACGTGGTCGAGATCAATCTGGTAGTGGTTCCCCAGCAGTGCAGTGCTGACGGTACGCGAAGCACTGCCTATCCGCTTAACCGAGGCCTGGTATCGCTGGGCCAGTTCGGAGCTAACGCGCAGAGTCGCCAGAAGGACCGACAACACGGTGGTGTTGAGCAGCTTGTTCAAGACCATGCTGCTGGAGTAGATACTCCGGTTGCCGCAGTGCTCAAGGAGCACGCGAGTGAAGTCGAGGACAGCCTCGATGAGCTGTCTGTCGCCATCTTCCTTGTATCCCAACTTGGACAGCTTCTCGACGTCCCAGGCTTGGTCTCCGTATGACTCGATCTTGGTACCTTTGTTGAGAAGCAGGTCGCAGCCAAAGTCACGGAGCTGAGGGCCCTTGTCAAGGCCGTAGGTGGTGCAGAAGCTGTCCGCGATGTCGTCGAATCGGTTGAGGAGGGGGATCCAGTGGTATAAATCGCCTCTCGGGAAGGGCCATCTTGTGGGAAATTTGGAAAGGTGGTCTGGGAGAAGAGGCAAGGGCGTCGAGCAAGCCAACGCGACGAAGTCCTTCAGCGCTGGAGACTACTAAACGTTAGCCGGTCTGACCGCCTGGGAACAGCACGGGAGAGAGAAAGCGACGAAACATACCAAAGTCTCAGCATGCTTAGGCTGCATCTGCTTCGTTATCTTCCCCATCGTGGGCGGGCGCGGCCAAGCCGCAAGTTCATAGGAGCAGCCTCGCTAGCTAGCCTGTGCCGAAAGGTGGGATTTCTTGCTCGCGCAACGAGGTATCTCGTGGTCCTTTGGCACAACCGAACGCGTGGCAGATAGGGTATCTTGATATTGATCGATGGTGTACAGAGAAGTGGAACACAATCGACGGGTTTGCGGTGAAAGTGAAAGAGGGCGACCGGGCGGTGATGGGAAAGCTCGGGTCAGACAGGTACAGAAGTGCAAGGCCGGGGTGCAGGACGTCCTTGCAAACTGCTGTCCAAACAGCTTCACCGAGTGGTGGAGGAAAGTCGTTGTCGGTAAGGGTGTCGCCGGGAAAAGAAGTTTTGGTTCCGAGCGAACAGATAGGCGTCCAGGTTCAAGCCGGTGGTCGCAACGGGTGTCGGTGTTGAGGATCGGTGGAGGATGAAAGACGGCGGGATGGGGTGTTGGAGAGTTTGGTTGAAAAAGAAGTTGCAGATGTCAAATCGGTACGGAAAGGTCAGGCAGGTGTGGTTACAGTGGGCCCTTTGCGTAATGGCAAGGTAGGTACTCGCTGTGGAGGAAGGTGGTGTAGCTTCCAGCTTCTCGCTTCTCAGCGCCAAACCAGGCTGGCAAACAAAGCTGAAGGGCACTTTCTTCTTCTTTTGAGTTGGCATAGGTGCAACAGGGTTTTTATGATGAAATCACATTACTGATGCAAGATAAATGGCTTCTTTTTCTCTTGGGAAATGCATACACCAGACCAGTCCAGGTTGTGGCCTGTCATCCTGATCGCAAGAATCTGTCAATCCAGTACTTTTTGCTGAGGTGCTTGCTGTTCGCGAGCAGCCCAGACTGGGACTCTATTACTACCTGGTTGGTACCTCAGGAAGCAGCCACCATAAACGACACTGTGTCGGCATGTGTGACCACCAGCATGCTACACAGTAACGCTTTCTAAGTTTGCTGCTGGACGGGCACTATGCTGGCGAAGGCGGGACGCCGAAGAAAGAGCCCACCCATCATGATAGCGGGGAGGTGGCATGCACGGTCCACCCCGCATTCGCTGGACGCTGCTCAGGCTGCGAGGGCCACCTCAGTCGCGATACGTACCGGAGAAGGCTGACGAGCGGGTGACGAGCAACATTACGGACACGCACCTGAGAACTGTTTGCGGGCCTATGTTTGTTGTTACCCATCTTGCGATTCTTCCAACTGAAGTCGAAAATTTTCTCTCCTACAGATTGTTCTCTCAGCTTCATCATGGAAGGAGGTTGGGTAAGGCAAGTAAGTAGCCAAGCCAGAATGAGTGGTGAAAACCAGCAACAAAAGAAGTGGGATTCGGCATAACAACACTCAAGCAGACGTCGTAACCCCCACTTGCTACGTAGGTTGTCGACACGCCTATGGTGGAAGCTTACCTAGGTACTTGAAAACTGTACCTACCTAGCGTAAGGCTCAGCGGCATAGTCCTATGTCATCATTGGCTTGGGATGCCCGGTGGCCCGATTCTTCCACTTTTACCTCCCTCCTCAGGTAGGCCCAGCCCGGTCTCCTCTTTGAAATCTCTGACTTGGGCTGTCTGCAACGTTGTGTTGTGTAATGTCTCTTACCCGTTTTGTTTGTTTTCTGCGTTTTCTTCTAACAAATGTCCTTGGAAGGTTCCAGTACACCTGCTTACTTGGCCCGCTGCTTTGCACATCCAATCAGGATTGCCGCATTCAGTTGTTGGCTTACGAGGCAAGGCGCCAAGTAACAAACGCATGATGCGTCATATCAGCAACACAGAGATTCAGATTAAAAGGGCTGAACAGCTTCAAAGACAGAGAAAATCTGCATTTTAGGAGTAATCAATTTGTTGTATTGATATCAACTGTCTGGCAAAGATACTTTGGGAGCCGCAGCTTGGAACCTTCTGTACCTATTAATCACTTGTTTCTGATAGGTAAGCTTGGGTTACCTGTGGTTGTCTGCTAGCTTAGCTAAGCATATTCGGATGACGCTCGTCGTTCTCTCTCTTCAAACAGGCAGCTTCGCTTTGCTCTCGTCCGTGGCTTCGAGTCAAGACACGATGAAGGTGGCCGAAGCAGCGCAGTATTGATAGCTTTCACCACACACACATTCCACCCAGTGTACCCGCACCTTGCGTCGATCAATCTAATCGTCCCCTCACCCAAGCCACTCGGAATCGACCGGCCTCGGGCGGGCTTACTCCAATCTCTAAACGTGGCTGGTATCGTTGAATGGAGAGGTTCGGTTCGAGGGACGTGGCACTAAAAAATTCCACGGTTTACCATGGCCCAGAGACACCAAGTGCCGGTAACGAGGGGTTAAAGGCATGAGGGGGCGGTACCAAATAACGACCAAGAATCCAGAGAAACAAGCACCGCCGCGTCTTCATCCCTGGAGAAAACAAAGGCACAAGCGACAAAACGGCCAAGACCACGATCCCGCCGGCCCCTGAACCCATGGACGCAGGCGAGAGAGGCGCCCTCGGTGCCGTCGCCCACCGATGGCCGGGTCCAACCAACAACGACGAGGCGGCGTTACGCCGGACTGCGGACCCCTTGAGGAGAAGGGCAAGGGGGTGGGCGGACGAGATCTGCCGGCGGTTGTAACGGCGCATGAGTGTGCAGATCGAACCAACGACCAACGGGGAGCAGTACGGGCAGTCTACTCTGCGCGACCGCTGGCTGGCTGAGACAGCACGAGTACCGGAAGGTATCCTTTCACCCGATACGATGCTCCGGCGGCCAGCTATCTTGCCACACAAGACTGGCGCTGCAGGGGCAGAGCGGCTGCTGGGCTGAACAGAGCCGTTTGGAGACAAGCTCGTCTCGGGAGACGCGCACACATGCTCCGAGTAGCAACAAACAAACAAAGGCGATCCCAGACGTTCTTCTGGTGCTGACTGACGCGCTTTACCGCGACACCCTCCCTACGGATACTCTATCCATCAGAGGAACCCATCCAGGTACCTACCCAACTACCTGAGACACTATGTAACAGTAGGTGGATAGGCAAGGTTGGTAGTGTACAGGCACGAGAGAGTCTGGCCTCTCAGTTATCGGACGGAAACATTTCATCCGGTGAGCAAACATGAGATGATCCCGAAGTGTGCAGAACATAAGCTCTCGTGTTGTCTTTTTTCTGGCTACTCGGCACAAGGGCCAGGCCACGACAAGAGCAAAAGCTTCCGGGAGGTTGAACAGTAGGTTGGAAAGAGCTGGAAGAGCGCGCGGAAATGCTGGGCAATTATCAAGAAACAAGCGACCCCCTGCCCCGTCGATCCCAGCAATTTCCCGCGACCAGGCCTGGCAGAAGGCGCCCCTGTCATTGATGGCATTTTTGCACCGTTCCGGGCAAGAACTCAACGTACCCATATCCCCCGAAACAGAGAGCGATCCCATGCGTAGCGGCGCGCTAGGGTATAACACCTACGGGCTACTGATGCGAAATGGAATAGGTACCTGGGGTTAGTACCTGAAAGGCATGTAAGGTCAGGTACCTAGCGTGGTGTAGCCCGCCACTGGCTGGCCGTTTGGTGACTCCTGAGTTCTGCTGTTCCCCTCCCTCCATATCCATGGCCCATGCTACGCTGCTCGTTGCGCTACCCTCCATTGGAAAGGTGGATAGGCAAATAGGGTCCCCTCAAAAGGCAGGGACGATGTTCGAGCGAATACGGATACAGTTGGCCGTCACCGTGACCCCACCTCGATCAAGTCGGTGGTGTGTGTCTCCTGAGCTCCTCCGCTGTTCGGTAGGTACATGTGCGCTGTACCCGAGGTACCTGTGGTTAGTTGGGTCTAGGTCCGGTGGGCGCTGATATTGGTCCAACGGTGGGTGCACAACGGCCTGTAGACACATTTCCCAGGTCCCCATTAGCGGTGAGGCTCAGCTTCGATTCCCCGTCTAACCCCCCGTCTCCCCATGCCCATGCCCATCCCCGGTCAGTGAGAAAGAAAAAAAAAGGGAGGTCGACAGATAGGAACACAACTGTGCGCCACACCCGTTCCTCGAATATCAAACCCTCGACCCTCGATCCTCTCCGTCGTCCCTCTTTGACTTTCGGTCGTCCGTCCTCGAAGGAGCAGCAAGCCGCTTCGTTACTCCAACAACAAAGCACATCCCCGCGGCCAGCTTAGGTACTACACCACCTCCCGTCTGCTTCTGCTGCCCCACGATCAGACAGACAGACACACACAGAAGCTTGCTTGCACAGCAGTATTCTTCAGCAGCACAGACGACATAAGAGTAAGGGTGAGGTGCCCTGCATTTTGCCTCTGCCCAGTGCTCCATCCGATCCCTATCTCCATGGCCGCCAACTAGTTTCAACTTCGACCTTGACCCAGAGGACAGCCAAACACCGCGTCTCCAACAATCCACCTCCACCTTACACACATGCAGGCCAACACTGCGGTTGCCGAGAGTCGAAACTCGATCCTGGACGACACCATGTCGCAACCAGACGAGCCCGTCAAGTCGCCCACCACGACGGTAGCGAAGGAGACAAACAAGGAGAAGAGACTCTCGACTGAGTCTGATTCGGACAAGGAGAATGTAAAGCCCCCCGTCCTCCCTCTGGACGCACACATGCGTCGGGCACTCTGTCACCGCAAAACAGCGCCGTCGATCTGGACACTGTTCGCTGACCTCACCCGACTAGCAACAGGACACCTTCGAAGATGCCGTGCCCGATGTCGCCGAGGTAGCTGAGGTAGCCAAGGTTGCTGAGGTCGCTGAAGTCGCCGAGGTGCGCTCCCTTACCAAGAGGACGCCCTCGGTCTCGAAAGAACCGCCCGCCGAGCCCACGGAGCCAGAGTCCCCGAAAAAAGAGGCCAGCGAAGTCGAGAAGGAGGCCCCCCTGTCCCCCCTGTCACCAGCCAAAGACGAGCCCTTGGTCGACGAAGACCTCAAGAGCGACGACGACGATGCCGAAATCAAGCGAAAACCCTCTCCCGTCTCGCACCGCATTTCGGATACCTCGAATCTGGACAATGTCAACTTGGACGACGACCACGCAGCGGCCCCACAGGAACAAGGTCCGTTTGTTTCGCCCGCATGAACTGATTGACGTGTGTCAACATGCTAATCTCAATGCAGAGCCCAAACCCAGCAGCCCTGTTCAAAAAGCGCCATCCAAGAAAATATCGATAAGCAGCATCACCGGCGCTCTCCCGTCCATGCCATGGTCGCCGCCCTCTGAGCCCTCTTCCGCCAAATCCCCCAGCGTACCCGCCGCCCCCCTGACACAAGCCGCCCTGGCTCCTGCTGCCCCTGCGCCGCATCCAGGGCCTCCGTCAAGGAAGCTCACCAGCCCCTTCTCCTGGCTGTCTCGAAACAGCGTTAGCAAGGAGAAGGAGACGTCCCCACCGCCAGCCACGTCTCCTCGCCGAAATACCGCGAGCTCCATCGCCACGTTGACAAGCAATCCCGAGATGATGCTCGGCAGGCTGGATGAAGAGGGCGAAGGCACCAAGGGGATAAACGGAGTTGCAAGACACAGCTTGAAGGACCGCTTCAAGATGGTTCGAATGCGAGAAGAGGCTGGCATCACGCTCGATGACGACAAGGGTCCAGTCCCACCTCCCAAGGGCCTCGGTTTAATCACGCCCCCACCGCAGAATGGTCACGAAAAGGAGCTCGGGGTAGACCAGGCACCCAAGTCGCCTCTGCCGACCACCCCGAACCCGGCACTGGCTCCGGGGACTGTTTCTGGGGTATCGGCCGGTCCGTCCGACATGCCCGATGCTCAGGTCGACTGGGACCTCTGGCAGTCTGTGGTCTACGAAGGGCCGGCCGTCGTGGCACGAACTAGCGCCGAGGAGTTGAACCGAGCCATCGCCACCGGCATCCCCAGTGCTATCCGAGGCGTGATCTGGCAGGTTCTGGCGCAAAGCAACAATGAGGAGCTCGAGGTGATGTATAGGGAGCTCGTGGCGCGAGGAACCGACAAGGAAAAGAACAGGCAGAGCAACAGTACCGTCAGTTCAGGCAGCAACGGCAATCTCAGCATACAAAACGAGGCAGTCAACTCCTCTTCTTCGTCGATTCACTCGGAGCATTCGGTCGCCAACGGCATTCCCCCGCCGAACGAGAAGAGTTCCGAGGCCGTGTTGAAGGCGCAGCAAGCGGCCAGGCAAAAGAAGCAAAAAGAGGATGCCGCCATGATCCAGAAGCTGGAGAAGACGATTCGGCGCGACATGGGTGCGAGAACGAGCTTCTCCAAGTATGCAGCAGCTGCAGGGCTTCAAGAGGGCCTCTTCGGCGTGTGCAAGGCGTACGCCCTGTATGACGAACCAGTCGGGTACGCCCAGGGCATGAACTTCTTGATCATGCCCCTGCTGTTCAACATGACCGAAGAGGAGTCTTTCTGCCTTTTGGTCAGGCTGATGAACCACTACCACCTGCGTGACCTGTTCATCCAAGACATGCCTGGCCTGCACAAGAACCTCTACATCTTTGAACGGCTGCTTGAGGATTTTGAGCCCGCTCTCTACTGCCACCTTCGCCGCCGCGGCATCTCACCTCACCTCTACGCCACGCAGTGGTTCCTCACACTCTTTGCCTACCGATTCCCTCTTCAGCTGGTGCTGCGCATCTACGACTTGATCTTCTCCGAGGGTCTTTCGGCAATTCTGAAGTTCGGTATCGTCTTGATGCAGAAGAACGTTGCCAACCTGCTGGCCATTTCGGACATGCAGCAGCTTACCGTCTTCCTCAAGGACAAGCTCTTCGATGCGTACATTGATACGGCACCAAGCGCGGGGAGCATTTTGGAGAATGGCTTCTTCGGTAGCTCCAGCTCGAGCATGGACAAGGAAGTCTACCGGGCCGACCAGCTTGTCAGGGATGCCTGCGACGTCAAGATCACGCCCGAAATCATCAAGACCTATACGGCGGAGTGGGAGGAAAAGACAAAGGCAGAGAAGGAGCGCGAGGCTGAGCTCGAGCAGCTGCGTAGCGCCAATATCAACTTCGCCATCAAAGTCCGCAAGCTCGAAGAGCGTGTCGAGGCTTACGACAGCGAACAGGCAGCCCTCGCCACAGAGCTGGTCCACACCAAGGTCGAAAATGAGGAGCTCAAGGACGAGAATGAGAGTCTCAAGGGCCAAGTTCGTGAGCTGCGAAACGTCATTGAGAAGCAGCCCGAGCAGCTGGAAAACGCGTGGAAGGCGGAACGCGACGATCTCATGAAGCGCAACCAAAAGGTCCACGAGGAGAACGAGAAACTGGAGAAGGAGATGGCCGAGCTGGAGGAGGAGCTCGTGCAGACGAAGATGCAGTATGCCGAGGTAAGATATGTCCCGCTCCATGCCTCGATTACAGTCGCTGACTCGGAACAGATCAACGCTCAACACGAGACCCTGACACGAAAGTGGACGGACTTGAAGCGACAGTTCGCCTAGAGTGACGTGCCGAAATACAACCCTGGCAACCCCAGAAGCAAAGTTCTTTGAACATCTTAATGTACAAAATTAATGATGGCTTCCCATGGATATGGGGTTTCGTGTGTGTTTGCTGGCCCAACGCACAGCAGGGCGGCAATCTGGGTGCTAGTGGCGACGAACCAAGAGGCTGAGGAGCAGCGGTTATTCATGTTTGATATCCAACACACAAACACACACAAAGAAACAGCTGAAGCAAGTAGGAATACGTCGGCAAAATACATGCCCTGACGAGGAGTTGATGCAACAACAATTGGTACGGCCCACACTAAACTTTGTATGGGACGCTTTGCGAGAGACATGTCGCACACTGGGAGGCAGGCAAGCGATTGGGTTAAAGGGGGCGGGCGGCGAGTGGGTTTGCAGTCTGCATTCCAACATCGTTAGACTAGACTGTTGCGACGTACACCATAGACAGAGTCGCCACTTCATTGAAACCAGACATTTACGATGTAGTCACTGTGCGATGGCAAGAGGAGACGGAACTCAGGCGGGCAAAAACTTGGTGGTATAGTCTTTTTGAGTCCTTCCTAATAACCCAGATCCGTCCGTCGGCTCGGTGTGCTTTTAGCTTTTTTCCCCCAACCGAGCCTTACTCATTGCAAGCTGGTGACGTCCCTTTCCCTGGACGCGTGGCCAGACGGCGAAACAACCTTCGTGAACACCAAGAACAACCAATTGCCCGATAAAAAAACGTTGTTTTTCTCATTCCCGTTAAGCGTGATTTCCATTTTACGAACCACGATCTAACGTCACACAAGCCCCCATTGCCGTTGCCCCCAGAAAAAACCGCAGGCAAGCGAAGCAAGCGCGCTGGCTCCATTCAAGTACAAGACATGACGTAAGGAGGCGCACAAGTTTACTTGTGGAGCTTGCGCTGGTAGAAAGCGAGCTCCTCACCCTCGAGGATGTAGCCGTCGCAGCGGCCGGACTGGCCGGGACGGGAAGAGACGACGGCGTACAGGCGACCGGCCTCGAACTGCTTCTCGACGGCGCTCTCGACCTTGCCCTGGGCGGCGTAGCGCTCGGCCTGCTTCTTCTCGACGGACTTGGACTTCTTGACCTCCTCCTCCTTGACGCCGGCGGCGGCCTGCTGCTTCTGCTGGCGGCGGCGGCCGAGGGCCTGGCCGTAGTGGGACTCGTACCACTGGCGGAAGGGGGCGGCGTCGATCTGGACGACGGCGGACTTGGTCAGGGTGTTGGTGCGGACCAGCTCGTTGTTGGAGGGGTGGTAGGCGACGCCGATGACGCGGGTCTTGCGGGTGCAGCCCTCGGAGGCCCAGGCGAAGTTACCGGAGTCGAGGCGGAGGGCGCGGTACTTGTGGTTGCCGCCGCGGGTGCGGACGGTGTGCACACGCTTGGGGCCGATACGGGTGGAGGCACCCTGGCGGCCGGCCTCGAAAGCGCGCTTCTTCCCTGTTGAGCAGAAAGGTCAGAACGCATGTTCTCTTTTATGCAAAAAGAAGCATACGGGCTTTCGATTGGTGTTTACGCACGGTAGTAGGCGCGCTTGGCACCGGAAGCGGAGCGCTTGTGGCGAGAGTCTCTCGAGATACCCATGATTGCTTATGCTGTTCGGAGGTAGACGTTAGCACATGCCTTCTCTTGTGGGTTTTTGAAAAAGGCAGATGACAAGGAAAACGGGCCATGCTCAAGACGACAAGAAGCAAAGATAGGGTACGTAGAAGAGTAGGGGCTTCGTGATGTCGCCCCGTGGGATGTCGCGCGTGCGACCCCCTTCCCTTCTGGTTCCCCCTTCCTCGTTGTTCTTCTTCTCCTCCATTGCAGTGACGACGCGGGGTGTGGAAACGAGAGACGGGGTAAATCGAGATAGATCGCAGTTTCGCTTCGCTTGTCTTCGCTGCTGCTGATGATCGTTTTCTTCACTAACCTGGAGGCAATCGGTTGTTGGCTGGCCGGCGTTGGGTGGTTGGATTGTCGAGGTTGTCGGTATGAACTTTTTTCGGAGCAAAAGAGATTGTCCTCCTGGATGGGAATTTTCTTGTGTGCGGGCTCGCTAACCCCACAGAGGTCGGTCCAAGGCGCACGGGCCATGCTAGGGCACATTTGTGCCTCAGGATGCAGATGGCATTGAGTGTTCTTGATTCGTTGACTGACTGACCGAGATTAGTGGGGTTGGATCTCGGTGAAAGACACTGGATGCAATTAGAACAGACCGACACCCGCCCACCGAGTCTTCCACTGCCCGCCTCGAGTACCGACACTGCGATGAGAGCCTCAGGGGCGGACAGTACTGCTACCCCGATTTCTCCAAGCAAGAAGTACTTCTGCATTAAGGCTTCTCCCACCGGTGCCTCCCACCGGAACCATTTACTTGTGTCATCATCTCTGGGAGCAGTCCCAGCAACTTGCATGCTCCCTGCCATGAACCTCAATCCAAGGCACTGGGCAGAAGTAAACCTTGCCCATCTCATTTGCCTCCGTACCGAATAACACGGCGCTCGCAGTCCAAATCTCTCCCGAAATCTTCCACTTATTGCGTCTTATTACCCCCCCCCCTCCCCCTCGCACTCTCACACCTCGCTCCCATTTCCGTTGGTCAACTTATGTTTGACAAAGGGGTCGCGAGAACGGGAGTATCCCTCTCTTCCTGTAACGTCAGGGGAGACAAACCCGCGGAACCAAGAGACCCCCCAAGCCCGATCGGATCCGGGATGCGTCCACAAGCACCGGCCCGGGATCGGAAATCCCACGCGGAACTCAGGCTTCCGCTTCCCGTCCACACACCACTACAGTCGGATCTCTCAAGCATGGACTGTGTCAAATCATCTCCCCAAACGGCTTGACAGACTGACGCGTATGAGATGGGTTGAACTGCTACAGAATTTCTGTAATCTTTCACTCCTCGATCATATTCTGGGGCAGGCAGCGAAACGTGCAAATGAAGTTCCAGAGAAGTGAATTCGCCCGTTCTATGCGGGGGTTTTGATCGCGCAGCGACTCCTAAAATGGGGCCGAAGACAGCCAAAATTGGCTGCTCGTAATGCCAAATGCGATGTGCATGCTCATGCTTTATATACATTAAAATTGCCATCAATGACCATTCGTACAACTGCGCTTATGTACGTTTTTTTACTTTTCCCGTAACCAAGGACCTGCCCAAAGGTCGTACTCTCTCGAGGACTCAGTCGTCTGATATCCAGCCGGTGCCATTGCGAATGTCCGCTCGACTTTTCCGCCTGGCCATTGGCCTTCCCGCTGGGAAATACGGATCCATCACCTCCTGCGAGGTCGGCCTGACTTCGTTCTTGACTTTGATGATGCCCATTTCCACGCTGTGTGCCAGGGACGGCTTGTCCGGCAGATCCAGCGGCAGGATGTTCTCCATGCTTTCCGTGTTGGTTCGCGTGGAGGTGTTGTACGAACTCGAGCTCTGTGAAAGCTTTGCGTTCTGTTTCTGCGCTCGTGCGTATGCATTTTGGGCGTAGGGTTTCGAACCCCCGATCGTCGTTCGCTGGTTGGGGTAGTAGACTTTGGAGTATTTGCCCGTCGACAAGCCCAGCGCCTTGTTCAAGGCGGGGAAGCGCGATATCAGAGGTCGCAGAGAGGGCACACCGGAGCAGATGATTAGGGCGCAGACTTCGACTTCGGACCAAAGAAGAGGGTCGGCGACAAGAACTTTGATAGTTAGCGAAAGTAAAATTCGGGAGTGGCAAGTCATGTAGGCCACCTACAAGTGACGTCGCGATCGAACGCATTGATATAACTGACTCTGATTACTGAAATGACGCATACACTGCACTGTTAGCTTCGTGATTACTATTCTCTCCGAGTCAGATGAGACTTACAGCAGGCCCAATGACAACATGAAGATAACACCACACCGCTTGGCGATCGGTAGCTGTAGCTTCCAGATGGTCGGGATGGGCTGAATGAAGAGTACCAGGTCCGTCAACAGCTTGATGACAAACTACGAATCGTCAGCAATTTCCTATGTAATAGTTGGATATCAACAGAGACATACGGCAGAATAGTAGAAGATGGTGAGATCCAGGCACGTTCCTGGCTTGGATGGTGTCCAGGCCCTCTCGATGGGTGTGCATCGGAAGATGACGACTGCTGTTTCCTCGATGCCTTCTGCTAGGAGCAATGCAAGAAGGAACTTGTTTATTCTCTGATAAACTTGGTCGGGAAGGAGCCGAAGATAGAGGACGGCGAAAGACATCTTGACCGTCACAAAGGCCCAAATGTAAGTGAGCTGTGTAACGACTTGGAGCTGCATAATACACGTCAGCTCTCTTCTACATCACTTCCTCATCATTGGCTAACCTTCAAGAACTGCGCAAAGTCGGACTTGGAAACGTCTTGGAAATGTGATCCCAAGCCCACGTCGGTCACTGTCCGGAGTCAGTCTCAAAACCTCGCTCGTCGCGGTCACGGGGCTACTGACTGGCAAAGATTGCACCGCAAAGTGCCATGGCCAGCATCTGCGACTGTTAGATATTGAAACCAAGTGAGAGCCACGGTGATCATACCCAGCTGATAATCACCAAAGCTAGCATCTGTCAGCCCGAGGTCTGGGTACTTGGACGTAGCTGATACTCACTGTCATCCCACCCAACACTCCTCAATAGCACACTTCGCACGAATGTCCTCATCACGACTGTGAGCGTGATGAAGGTCATCAGCATGATCGTCACGCTCGCCGTCTGGGCGACCTTGTCTTTCGCCATGTTTGCTGATGATTGCCTGCAGGTCGATGGGGTGTTTCTCGATAGTTCTCAGAAGAGCGGGGGACGAGGTAGTTATCACTAGGCCGCGAATGGTAGGAAACCAAAGGTTGGCGGGATGGGCCATGACTGACAGGTGGTTCCCTACGCAGGTGTCTGACAAGGTCTGGCGAACGCTGGTGCATTGAGAGAGCAACGAATGCGAGCCAACATCCGGCTCTTCAAGTACTGTCTGATCTCTCCAGCGATGGCCCTGGTCGAGGTCGACCAAGATAGTCCGAAGATTGAGATGGTCTTTAGAAGCCCCAAAGGACGTCCACCCGGGGACATGCGTGCAGCGGCGTTGCGCGAGGACAGCCGGCCGAACAGAAGCACGTCTGGCTGCGAACGGCGTTCGAAGCCAGCTACCCGGGTCACGCATTGGCATCTTGCGGCTTGCAGACAAAGGCTTACTTGCGAGCCCCTTGCTTCGAGGTTTAACTTCCAACAGCCAAGTTTCATAGTCCAAGGGCTGGTTGATCGCTGCAGGGAAGGCCGTTCAGAACATCAGGCCCCTCTGCAAGATGCACCGCTGAAAGCCTCGATCTGGGCTTGTGATTGGTAGAATGCAACGTGGAGAGCTAAGCGGCTTGAACCCGGCCACGGGTTAACCTTGCGAGAGTCCACAGGTGATCCGGGGAAACCTAGCGCGGCGCAGAGCCGTGCTTCGACGAATACATCATGCACGTCTGGCATCCAGAGGTTTTGCCAGGCCGTGCTCTGCCCGTCGAGGGAATCTAGAGGAGCTTCCAGAACGTCTGGTTTCTGCTTCCTGAGTAGCGAGCCGCCCATGACTCGTCCTGACATTGGGACGTGCAGCGAACGGTTCACGCCCAAACCTACGGTCCAGCCCAAAGCCTAAGGCACTGACTGGCTGGACTTTAAAGTCGCCGGTAACCAGCCAGGCTGGTGGTCCAGTTCCTGCGGCTCAATAGCGGACTTCCTAACGCCCCGTGATGCTTCCGAACATCGATATATACGAGCTGTGCCGAAACTGCGGCTTGGCGGGTTGACCGCGCTTCAGGAGGTTGCTTGTCGGTACGGCCAGTTAAAAAATTCGACTAAGACCTCGAGCTGATATGACAAGCCGGTCTGTGCGAGCGCGCTGCTTTTCTCCGAAGAGGTAGCGTCGAGAACATGATCCTAACCGACTAGTCAGGTCGGCGTCCATCATGGTCACGGTGACCTTCTGAAAAGAAACACAGCATCAAACAGCCTCACATCGTCATCTACAAGAGGGCACTTGCGCTCCACGACCCGTCAGCAGGTGGATGTATGGTATCGGCAGTCTGGGGTCCGCCGAAGACGAATCAAACATGTCTTACCATGCTTCACGCCCTCCCTTTGTGCCGTGGAATTCGCAAATAATAGCCGACCTTTTGAAGGCCGCCGTGAGCGAATCCCAGTAGATGATGATTTGTGTGTAGAGTGCACTATCCGCCAGCGTTGCGGCGCATCGTGTGCCAAAGGAATTTCGTGTGTTGGGTTTCAGTCTCCACGCCTCGGTGAATACCGATATGGCTCGGGGAAATCCCGACGGACGGTGGCAGACGAGTAAGCGCCGTAACGCCGATGCGCTCAGCATGGAACAATAGAAGAGGTGGCATACCCTCCTGTCCGGCGTGGATGAGAGGGGATTGGCCTGCAGAGACAGTCAAAACAGCGAGGAAACTGACGGGTACAGGAGGTTTCGATCAGCAAAAACCACAAGCGAGCACTGGGGGAAGAACAGGATGCCTCGCCGTCTGCGAGGTGGTGGGGTTCTGACTCGTTGTTTATTTGTGGAAGCGGCGAAACTCATCTCAAGTTTCGTGACGGGAAACGTCGCAGAAACCACGACAGCCGCCAGGGGCAATGCGCCTGGCAGTATTCGAGTAAGCGGAAAATAAAGGCGCCCAGGCGATAATCATACGAGCCGTCTTGGTCATTTGAGCCGCTGTTTATCCACGATTCGAAGAAGACGCTTGGCATTTCTCATCTCGGCCGACTGGAATATGTTTCGAAGTCCCTCATGCCGCCGGCCGGCGACGAAGAGGTGCCTCATCGAGACATGTCTCGGTCGTCAAGGTGGGAGACAGAGTCAGGACACCCACGTGGTGCGATCTAGGACCGAAGTCAAAATCGCCTGGGCCACGAATAATGGGACAAACGAGGCCACCAAGACGGATTGTCCGATGAAGAAGCGAGCTGAGAGACGCAAACTCAATTCCAGCCGTACCGGCCACTCTGCAGAGTCTGCACAGGTATTTCTGGCCTGCCAAGCGTGATCACCGCAGACTTTTGAACCCTAATCACAGATGTTGGCGGCAAGAAGGTTTTGGTGACGACGAATCTATACGTACGGGGACAATCCCGCCCAAGTGGGAGCAGGGCATCCTTCTGCGGTTGGCTGCCCGCTGCCGCTTTTGCCAGTTCGGGACGTTTTGGGTGGTGGCTACGTTGGATTAGGGTCCTCGAGACGGTGACGACGATGGATGGGAAAGCAGAGAAGCCGGGAGAGACCTCCGAGTAGTGCTCGACCGGCTGCCGGTGGTGAAGATGTCGGCAAACATTGGAGGGCGAGACTGGACGAGAAACGACAACGAGAAGGACCGAGTCGGGTGCGGGTGATGTGGGAAATCTTCCCACATTCAACTCAACATGCGACAGGGAGCTGAGGTCACATCGGAACGGGCGATCCACTACCCTGCAGGAACGAGTCGATCGTGGTGAGGTGAGGGATATTAGGTAGGTGAGGCTCGGAAATGGACAACTGCCTCGTGGATGGGAAAGTGAACATGGTGTTTGGGACTTGTTCCAGAAGGAAAGAAGTTCGCAGCGGCCCCCCACCCACCGGCCCCGTTCTTTCCCCAGGAACTGGAAACTTCAGTGTTCCCCCCTTCCAAGGCTCCCTCCGGAGACTTGTCCGGTGATCTACACACATGGGTTGTACCTTCGCGTCTGCCCAACCTTACGCGTTATGCTCCACTAGAGTTTTTCGCGGAGGTAGGTAGATACCTCTGTGGTTAGATTGTTTTCAACCTTCCTTCCTTCCTATTGTCGCTCCTGCCTTGTGGCGGCGCACCCAGAGGCGGAAGGAACTTACACGACACGGCCGACTCGTCGCCACGTCTTCAACTTGCCTTGTTTTCCGGCTCTGAGCGTTTCCCGAAACCAAACCAAACCAAACCACCTATACAACAATCAACTCTTCTCGGTATCGCCGTCTCTTGCTTTACATTGTCGCCTAATACCTATTGTCTTTCTCGGTTCAGTCACCTAATACACAGACAAAATGAAGCCCACTCTTGTCGTTGCTGCTTTCAGCCCTATCGCGGCCTTCACTGTCGCTGAGCCGCCTCCCGCTTGCTTGCTCGCTGCTCTGGGGGCGCAAGGCAACCCGAGCGGAGTGGAAAATATTTGCGTGAACTTGCAGACTCCCATGCTCGGCAACATCACGACGCTCTGCGAGGGCGATGCTACCACCCGCGCTTACAACGTCTTCTCGAACACCTGCAAGGAAGTGGGCGTCTCAGTTGCACCTCTTCCGGACAAGGCTTCGGTTCC
Source organism: Colletotrichum musicola (assembly GCA_014235935.1). Classification (NCBI taxonomy): domain Eukaryota; kingdom Fungi; phylum Ascomycota; class Sordariomycetes; order Glomerellales; family Glomerellaceae; genus Colletotrichum; species Colletotrichum musicola. Next base: position 79,690 of record WIGM01000049.1, on the reverse strand, counting down.
AACGGCCACTGTTACCACGGCCTCTGGCAGCTCTGTCCCTGCTGACGGCACCCATGCCCCGACCCCGACCTCGACCGACATGTAAGTGCTTGCATCACGCTACGTTACTGTCCCGACTGCTAACATTTTTCTGCAGTGATGAACCCACGGAAAGCAAGCCGGCCAGTGCTGCTGCAGCCATTGCCCCGCATGCGTTGCTCTTCATGCTTCTCGGCCTCTCTACCACTGGTCTCTTTAGCATCGTGTTCCTGTAAGGGATGCCGATGACGCTGCACGCTTGTACGGGCTTAGACGAACAACGTGTGGTCCAACAGCACACACGTGAAGAACTTTTCCCTTCCTCGGAGTTGGCAAACCTCACATTTTGACGGACAACAGAACACACAGACGGAGTTGGGCGGGTATGAAATTTGGTCATGGCCTCGGTGGCGTTGGACGGGTAAAAACGGGACATGTCTATTCAGCATGAGCACAGGCGTTAAGGGACGGACAGAGGAATAAGTCGAAAATTTTACTGAATTGGTATCTTTCCATCCTCTTCTATACCTTGCCAAACCGCTATGCGAAAAAGTTTATTTCAACGTGACAAGCTCCTCTGAGCTGGTTGGGTGGATGGCAACACAGCTGTCGAAGTCCTTCTTGGTAGCGCCCATCTTCACAGCCACTCCAAAACCTTGCAGCATCTCGCCGCTGCCCAGGCCGGCAATGTGAAGACCGACAACCTTCTCCTCGGGACCCGCAGTGACGAGCTTGTAGGCGGTGGGGGCCTTCTCTTCGGGCTCCATCATGGCGTAGTACATGGCGGTGAAGTTCGTCTTGTAGACCTTGACGTTGTCCTTGCCGTACTTCTCGATGGCCTGGGGCTCCGTCAGGCCGATGCTGCCGACCTCGGGGTGGGAGAAGACGACGGAGGGGATGTTGGAGTAGTCCAGGTGGCTGTTGGCGTACTCGGAAGGCCCGAAGAGACGCTCGGCGAGGCGACGGCCGGCGGCAATGGCGACGGGGGTCAGCTCGACCTGGCCGGTGACGTCACCGAGGGCGTAGATGTTGTCGACGCTGGTGTTCTGGTACTGGTCGACGGGGATGTAGCCCTTCTCGGTCAGCTTGAGGCCGACCTCCTCGAGGCCGATGTCCTTGGTGGCGGGGGTGCGGCCGATGGCCCAGATGAGGTGGTCGAAGCCGCCCTCGGAGACCTCGTTGCCGTCGGCGTTCTTGTAGGTGATGGTCAGCTTGCCCTGGGCGTCCTTCTCGACCTTGGTCGGCTGGGAGCGCTTGTGCAGGTTGACGCCGAGGCGCTCGTACTCCTTGGTGACGGTCTCCTGGATCATGGGGTCGAAGTTGCGGAGGAAGGTGTCGTGGCGGATGAAGAGGTGGGTCTCGGTGCCGAGGGCGTTGAACATGCCGGCGAACTCGACGGCGATGTAGCCGGCGCCGACGAGGGCGACCTTCTTGGGCTGGACGTCGATGTCGAAGAAGCCGTCCGAGTTGGTGCCGAGCTCAGCTCCGGGGATGGTCGGGGGGATGGTGGGGTTGCCGCCGACGGCGATGAGGATCTTCTTGGCCTTGACGACGGCCTTGGAGCCGTCGTCGAGGGTGACCTCGGCCTCGTTGCGGCCCGTCAGCTTGGCCCAGCCGTGGAGGTACTCGACCTTGTCGTTGTTGAGGTTGCGCTCGTAGATGCCGTTGAGGCGCTTGATGTAGGCGTCGCGCTTGTTCTTGAACGTCGTCCAGTCGAAGGGGGCCGTCTCGCTGACGGAGAAGCCGTACGACTTGGCCTGGTGGATCGTCTCGGCGATGGCGGCGGCGTTGAAGGTGACCTTTTTGGGGACGCAGCTGTTGGGTTGTACGTGTCAGCTTCTGCGCAATGACTGTGACACGGGGTAAGAGAAGGATGTGTGACCTACCCGACGTTCACGCAGGTTCCTCCCAGCCTGGAGCCCTCGACGATCATGGCCTTTGCGCCAAACTGCCCGCTGGCCTTGCGCGCCGCTCCGAGGCCGCCGCTACCGCCGCCGATGACGAGGAAGTCGGTCTCCTTGGTGATGGGAGCCATGATTCGGGCTGTCGAGGAGAGATGCCTCTGTATTGATGCTATTCTCGTGGGGGCCGCCGTGGCTGCCGTCGCTGCTGCTCGGGATGCGACGGTGGATGTGCGGTAGAGGGCGTGAATGGCTTGCATGGAGGGGGATCGCGGGCGGCGGAGGGGGGAAACGGAGAGGAGGGGGAAATAGTTTCTTTATGTACAGATGGTGGGGCTAAGGCCGAGTGACGTCTTACGTGCTTGCAAATGCGCGACCTGACAAATGCAACGAGTGAGGAAGAGGTAAAGCTAGGCGGGTACTCCGGTCGGGGAAGAGAAAAAAAGATAGGCCCAGCAGCTGATGCAAGTTGACTCGTCGTCCGGGCTGGTGGGTGCGGCAGCGGCAGCGGAAGCTTATCCCCCCGGTGACTGAATGTGGGTCGGGAGGGTGGGGTTCGGCGAACGGAGCGACGTCGGGCGGGCTGCTGGGCTCTTTGATTCCAATTCCAACGCGGTGGTGGTGGTGGGATGGTGTGCTGCAGCTCGATATGTCAGGCAAGTTGCTTAGGTAGTTTCGCGTTGATTTGCAAAAAGGCATGCACGTCGATGAATCATCACCAATCAATCGCAAAAGTACCCGCTAAAGAAGGGCGTGGAATCGGGGATAACTAAGCGCCGTCGTCAAGCATTTTAGCTGGGCCAGCGGCGCAGTGCAGGGATTCTGACGTGGAATCCGTGGATTCCAAATTGACGGACTCGGCCGAGGTGGACCGGCGACCGGAGGGGCCGGACTGTTGCTGTTGTCGGCGGGAACTAGCGGGGCCTCGGCATGTATAAATTAGCAACACAACCGATAACGAGAGATGGGGCTCTCGACAATCTTTTCCTCGGGCTTTGAGCGTTGACGGAACTGTCACCACGCTACTACCACTGGAACAGTCTGCAAGCGATTGAACGTCATTGATGTGACGAGGAGGACTCCGTCACTTGTCACGTCTTGGCTCGAGATCTACTCCATCTCAGAAGCTTGGCCCTGGTCGTAACCACCAAATCCCGGAGTTGCAAACACATGAGAGTGGGCAGAACGAGTCGCACCAAATCTGCTTTCGTGAAAGTTAACAAACCTGCTCCTTTGGACTTGTTTCCGCGGACGACTACGGTGAAGTATGCCGTCAGATCTAGGGTATCACCTAATTTAGCATCGTTACCAACACCTTTTTCACCGAGCTCTAAATCCTTCGTCAATCGTCGTAGTACCCTTCGTAGTGGCCGTACTCGGCCTGGGTGCTGACCCATTCCTCGTCTGCTAGGCCACGCATCATCCGCCTCTGAAGGCCCGATGCGTCCTTGTGCCAGTCGCATGCATAGTTACATTTCGGTGTTTCGCTCTCGCCAAAGTACTTGCATATCTGCGCATGGCGGCAGGCGGTCGTGTCTTCGCAGTACAGCGCAAGCCTCTGCAGGCTTTTGGCCTGTGCCTCCCAGTTCGATCCCTCGCGGTTGCCCTTCCTAATCATGCTCTGCACTCGCTGCAGGTCTTCGCGGCTGTAGTAGAGGAAGCAGAAGCCGGCGTTACCGTCCCGGCCTGCACGGCCAGCCTCCTGGTAGTATCCCTCGAACGACTTGGGCAGCCGCCAATGGACGACAAATCGAACGTCGTTCTTGTCGATGCCCATACCGAAAGCCGTCGTGGCCACGATAACGTCGTAGCCGGGCTCGTTGCTTATCCAGCGTGCCAAGGTCTGTTCCTTGGTCTCTTTGGGGAGCTTGGCGTGAAAGGGCCTTGCCCCCACGCCTTCATCTCTGAGCTGCGCTGAAAGTGACTCGCATTCGTCCCGTGATATCGTGTAGATGATGCCGGAGACGTTGTCGAGTCGCTCACCAGCGGCCTCGAGTTCCGATTTGCGCGGCTCTGACTTCCTCCTGTCATACACGCTACGTATCCACGCAAGGAAATCAGGCAGCCGGTTGTCGTCCTGGTCCTTCGTGTACCGAATTTCGATGTGCAGATTTGGGCGGTGAGCACTCATGACGAAGCTCTTGAGCCTGTCCGGCTCCTGCAGGAGGCCAAGAGTCTTGAGCAAGTCGTCGCGAACCACTGGGTTCGCGGTAGCTGTCAGACACATGATGGGCACACTTGGGAATGTCTCCCGAAACCACGACAGGCGCTTAAAGTCTTTGCGAAAATCGTGTCCCCATTCCGAGATGCAGTGGGCTTCATCAACGGCGATGCGCGCGAGCTCGCACTGCTCGTGAACCAGCTTGATGCGTCTCCGGAACGAATCGCCGGAGCACAGTTCCGGGGTCACGTAGAGCAGCCTGATGCGCGGGTGACCGCTGGCCAGATCTCGGTTGATGCGATCCCTCTCAGCGGGCGGCGTGTTGCTGTTCAATGAGCTGGCGTCGATTCCCGCCGATCGCAAGGCCACGACCTGATTCATCTGATGGAGCTGTCAGCTGTCGCGCCTGACTAAGGTTACATGGGCAATCCCTTACCATGAGACTGAGCAGTGGCGAAACTACAATGGTGACTGCCGCAGCAAAATCGTTAGCTGACGAAGCCCATCTCGCGTGTCCGCTCGGGGCAGTTTCGAGTATTTACTCCCGTGGTCAATGCAGGCAGGGAGCTGGAAGCAGAGGCTCTTGCCAAACGACGTCGCCGCCTGGACGAAAACATCATGGCCGTCGAGGGCAGCAACGATGATCTCGCGCTGCTGGGGCCTGATGCACCTTGTCAGTCAAGTCGCGAAGCGGGTGAATGGCGGATGAGGCGGATAGGGCGCAGGGATGCAAATGGTATGTATATGCGTGCGTGCGGTGGGTGTATGAACGTGTGCAGATGCGAAAGTCTTCACCTAAAGGACGGCTTGTTGAACTGGCGTCTGAGAGTGAAGTCTATGTCGACGCATGAGTTTGAGCGCGATAACGGCGGCATGATGATGGGTGTCTGGAATAGATGAGGATGTCGTGAGCGACAGTGCCCGGTCCCGATCAGCTTTGTTTGGCCGAGCTTCGATTCGCGGGTGACGCAGGGCTCAGCGGCATGAATTTGCACTAGACCCAGAGGAGGCTCCGGATGTGATCATGATCGAGCTCGGTTCCGGAGGTGGTCCGTATGACGAGCCGGTGTGGCCGAAGTCGTGAACTTCTCAGACACGGAGCGGAGCAGTCGCCGTGAGGTTGAGATGCTCAGGGAGAGCCACAGCTTCATGAAGAGCGCTCGAGGAGAGGCACGAACGAGGTTTGCACTGGTGAGAGTTACATATCTCGGTGCCTAGGTACCTTGGGGATATCTTCTAGCAGCAGTGGTGCTGGACTGGCCAATCGAATCATCCTAGGCTGATGCAGGTGGGTAGGTACTTAGAAACAGCCCCTAAACAGGTGTCTTGGGGAGGTCCCTAGGCACTGCGATTAGCAACATCAAAGCCCTAGGATGAAGTACAGCAGAGATCCCATCACTACGGAGTACCTATCGCACGGGAGCCTAGACCACCACTTACCAGGTCCTCCATTCCAGATGGAAGGAGTTGAGGTAGCAGAACGCAGTTCGGGTGCCCTCTTTCTTCCAGCTTCCAAACTAACACATCCAAAGGTATGGATGCAACACCCAAATCTACCAACCCCGGAAGAGAGCGGAGGTTACAGGACCCAGGACTCGGGGCTCTAGTGAGAAGGGGCAGCAACGGCGACGGGAAGGGGGTGCCAAGACATCGACACGGAGAAGCTACGGTAAGAAGGCAAGTCGCAAGTGTCGCGTGTTTGCAACCGCAGCGAAGCGCGGGCCAAAGAAAAAAAAAGAAGAGGCAAAAGAGAAACAAAGTCGCCCGCCGTCTCCAGTCCTTCTCGGTCATTTCCTCTTTGGGCGACGCTGTCAAAGTTTTGCGATCCGGGCCACCCCTTCCCGCGCAACACCTGGGAAGGGGAGGGGTTCACCGGGTAGGGGGAGGCGAGAACGACAGAACGATATGCTGTTGGGGAACGCAAGGCAAGGCAAGGTAAGGCGAGGCAAGGCATCTTGCCTGCTTGACTTGCTGCAGCCTGTCGGAGCAAAAAAGGTTGGCGTGCGTGCGTCGGGCATGTAGCTGTGGCAGCGGCCGCAACGGTCAGGCAGCGCCGGCAGCAGCATCACGGACTCTGCGTCGACCTGCAGTTCGCCCCCCTCCCTTGGAGCTATCCGCACGTAAACGCCTGCGAGCTGCTGGCCTTCCCGGAAGATGCCATGCCAGCGGGCTGTCGTGATGCGGATCTTGCCTCGCTATCCCTGGCTCCGGGTAGGTCTGGGCTCTCAGGCTTCCGGGCTAGCTCATTTCTGATTCGGGTTCGCAGCGCGATGGATGGATGGCGTGGATATGCCACAGGGTGAGTCGGAGGGGGGGGGGATGGTGGTTCAGTCCGCGTCTGTGTCACTTTCCTGCGTCTAGATCGGACTGAGCTGGAACAGAGGTGCCAGACAGGGCGCGAGGTTCTTGTCTAAAATAGGACACGATTTGCCTGCCCGGTTAAGAGGGCGGGAGGGAATTTGATGTGTCGTTGAAGACAATTAGCCAAGCAACCAAGGTGGACGCAAACAACCCATAGACACGGACGGGATATCTGACAGCCGCTGGAAGACACGGCCCCGGATCTGCAGCGGCTGCTCTTATTGTCGTCTAGGCCGGGCTTATGAGGCCGAGTACGTACTCTACGGACCTTACGGTCTTACCTCAGGTGTAATACTATGGGGTAGTTCCGTAATACCAAGGGGGCAAGTTGCGTGCCGTGCTCGTTCATGTGCCTCCTGGCTCTTCGTCATCGTCGTCGGGGTGCCGCTGATTGATACGAACTATCCAGACTCTGTAACACCCTAGCAGAGAACAGGATGTGTTCGTTTCCATTGACTTTCTGCTAGGCGGCTGCGCCTCTTTTTTCAGAGTTCATCTCACCAGAACCCGGCCGCCAAGGATGGTAACGTGTGCGTGGGTGGGGGAGGCACGGAAAAGAGAGTCGTGGCCGGGCAGCCGGACATCGGTACATTACTATTACAATGTACGGTGTACGTATTCGAGGCGGTCTCGAGAGAGTGAGAGAGACGGTGGCTGGGACAGAGCAAGGAAGGAAAAGAAGGGAAGGGGGAGAAGAAGCATCCGTAAAACGTGGACGCCAGGGCCTTGGATATCTTGGCGCGGCAAGCCTGTGTGCGAGGTTGTCACCCTCTCGCCAAACCCAAACCCGTGCTTCCCAGAAAGTCGCCTTGTATCCGTAATTTATAGTAGTATTTGTTTCTGTTTCTCGCCTGTTCTGACCTCCGGGCAGGCTCTTGATCACCCGGGGGTACCAGGCCCCGGTCGTGTTCCGTTTGATCTGTACCAGCCGAGCCAGTGGTACATACAGAGTAGGCGACGGCCGCGCGCCTGTCTCTGGTTGCGCACATGGCCTTGGTTCAGGACAAGCAAGGTATTTGCAAGCTGCGATGATGGTTATGAGGATGAAGGAGGGTGCGGATACTAGATCCCAAGCAATGTAGGTAAAGTTCTCACTCAGGGACACCATTTAATACGTTGATAATCTCGACTTGCCTCACTCGCCCTATCTGGTAGGTACATACACAGTAGAGAGAGGCACCATAGTAGGCAGGTACCCTACCCAAGGCTCCTACATGCCTCATGACGCGTGAAGCTACAACAGTGCCGACAGCGACAGCGCCAACGCCAACGCCAGCAACCGGCCAGTTCGTCGCGGACCGTGTGTCTCGGGGCCTCCCCCCTTCTTTCTTTGAACGGCAGTGGGAAAGGAAGTGGTGTGTGGTCCAAGTGCCGTGGTGTAGCCATACTGCGTTAACTTCAAACGGCATGTTGCGGTCACGAGCGGCGCCAGATAAACCAACTCGTCGTCATGGCCTGCCGCTTGTTGAGAAGACTCTCAACATGTGGGTTATTCTGCACTGAATCGACGTGGCACGGGCGAGTGGTAAGTGATGTAATCCCTAATTAGATACGCGGGTAGACTAGTAGTACCTCGTACTCTGTAGATGCTGGGGAAAGAGAGGGCCGCTCCTGCGAGATGCGAGATGTGTACTCTGTACTGCGTCTTGTCAAGGTGCCTTGCATTTGTGCGGCGCGCTAGAGAGTCGTTTTAGCTTCGGACACTGCGCCAACACCCCTTCAGGTTCCAGCCCCCACACCCATGCCCAGGTCCAAGGTACCTAGATACCTACCTCCCCAAGTCGGTAGGAGCACCACTGTCCAGTTACCAGTGGCAGCGATTGGGCAACACCTCAGCCAAAGTGTCCCAATCCCAGACAGCCAGTCCAGCCCGTCGCGTGCCGTAGCGTGTGGCACAAATCCCCAGGCGCTGCGATTGGCCGCTAACCTGCGGACACAAGCCGCTGAGGTCTCCAATTGCCTACCGTCTGTGCGCGAATCCGACCCCCAACAAGACCCCCAAAAGGCACCCCTCCCGGTCCCGGTGCCCGGGGCTGGAGAACTGCGACCATCTCGAGTCACCTACCAGTGACCACACACACACAATTACAGGGCCGCAAGGTCGCTGACGGTGTCCTGCCAAATCTTCGTTAAGGCGTGCCCGCGCCAGAAATGGAAAGACGTCCCGCTGCACCCACAGCTGCCCCTTTTTCCTGTCTTGCCTGTCAGTCTTGGCCTTGCTGTAGGTGTAGGGTTGGGAGAGGTACCTGAGCGGTAATACGGGCTTGATCCAGCCAGATTGATGTTCTTTTTCCCTTGAATCCTGCCGCCCTTTCCTGCTGTTTTCCGTTTGTAACTGTTACGAGGGAAGCCAACAGTGCCTGCAGAGGAAGGTACGCCTCCATCTTATCCATATCTCGAGATGTATACCTGGATAAGGTAGGTACCTAGGTAGATAGCAATAGATACATACACACAGGGGCACCCGTACAGAGTAGGTACAACGTACCTGCCTGAGTGAAATGGGGCCTCCTTCTGCTTGTCATGGGATTGTGTCGTGGTGTTTTCTTCTCTACTTTCGACTATTAGATAGGTACTTAGGTATACTCGTAGCGAGTGAGGTGCTTCAGGTACCGCAGTATACGGGCTAGTGCTGCAGGGGTGTGGTCGCAGAATTCTATCTTCACGGGCACCACCCACCGCAGAAGCCTCATCCCTTCTCCCCCCCCCAAAATGCCCCAATCCACCCAGGACTAGGAGAGGCTCCGGCTGGAAAATGTCAGTTTCATCGTAGCACAACCTGACAACATCTCCACTCTTTCGTTCTCCTCGGGTCCTGCGCTGCTTCCCGTCTGCTTCCAGGAAACAATCACACCGTGACCCAGCACCAACACTGAGGTGGGAGCACGACGGAAACGAGACGAGGCGGCCGCGAGACCACGACACCGACCTTGTATGCATCCATCTGCACCTGCATCAGAGAGAGCAGGTGCATCGCCCTTCCCGCCCGCCTGGCCCTGCTGAGCAAGGTGTGACGGCCCAGCTGCCGTTTTCTCTCAACCACCTTCTTCGCTTTCACCCTCCCCGTCCCTTCCAACCACCGCACCCTCGATCCCAAATCAACTGTTGCACTTCTTTTGCTACTACTTTTTTTTTTCCTCTTCCCCCTCCCCTCTCTTCCCGTTTCCTTCCCTCTATCGGCGGCAGACTTTCTCTCGCCCGATTGACGCACCCACACACCTTCTCCAACGCATGTCCGATTCTCCATGATGACCTTGCCCGCCTTGCAGTTCAGCCTGTTCCGTTCCGAAAGTCCATTGGCTTAAACTCCCGGCTTCCGTCCTCCTGCTGTTTGAGAGGCCCGACCAACCCTCGGCCGACCCTGGAGAAACCAGAGGGAACCCTGAAACGCTGCATTCGACCCAAACCTTCCTGCCCGCGACAACAATTGAGTATCGACTTTGTTCCTCTCCTCACCTTCCCACACCGTCGATCGAAGTCACAACATCATGGTCGAGCGAACCGATCGCTCAGAACGGCCCACTGGGCCCTTGGGTGCCGCCACGATGTCTATGGCTCGTGGTCTGCCAGAGAATCCCGCCCAGGGCCGCCGTCAACTCCAAAAGGACGTCGCTCTCGGCAACGTTCCTCCTCCACCTCCTCTGCCGCCGATGCCCAAAGACCTCCGAAACCTTCCCGGTGGGCTTTCGGCCTCGGGGCCCATGTCCTCGGCCCAAGTCATTAACCTGGCGCGCGAAGCCATGCAGAGCGCCCTCCACGAGAACGAATCCCAAGCTGCCGAAGCGAGCGCCGTCAGCAACGAGCTCAAGCCTGGTGTTACGATCGACCTGAGCCGGAAGGGCATCCAGAAGCTGCCCGACGAGGTCGTGGATATCATCAAGAACGAATTGGAACGGTTCGTACCCCTCGAGCTTGATTGCGCTCCCTTTTTGCCTCCCAGTTGGACTAACGTAGTCGGGCCTCCCAGCCTTGCTTTGTCCCACAACCAGGTTACCTCCTTTCCCGCTCGATTTTCCGAATGCACCTCCCTCCGATATTTGAACGTCAGAAACAATCAGATCAGAGAGTTTCCTCTGCCGGTCAGTCATCCCGCCTGAAAAAAATGAGCCAGCCAGGGTCTGATGTCCTTGCAGCTATGCGATCTGAAGTCGCTTGAGATTCTTGATCTTAGCAAGAACAAGCTCCGAGCCCTTCCTCCCGATATTGTTAAGCTTGCTTCTTTGAAGGTCTTCTCCGTGCAGAAGAACCGCATTGAGGAGCTGCCAGTTGCTCTTGCCGACATGGTCTCCCTTCAGGTGCTCAAGTTTGATGGCAACCCAATTGCATTCCCGCCGCGCGAGGTCCTGCAGGTGCAGGCGAGCAGCCCTCCCAATGAGGGCTACCTGAAAGAGAGCGAAGTGACCGAGGTGGCTGTCACTGCACACATCAAGCGCTTTCTTAGACAGCACGCCATGAATGGCCGTGCAGAGTCGGATACGGGTGGAGAGGAATCAAGTGAAGGCGTGGAAACTCCCAGAATGCCTCCTATCAAGCGTGTTGTCAGTGGCCGCTTTCCCATCAAGGTCAACGGCACCGATGTCCCTGATCTTCGATCTCCGAACTTGATCCGACCTCCCCCGATCCCCAATCGGTCCCACTACCGGGGACTCTCCCAGCAAAACACGTCTATTCGCCGGCCTGGGGTGATGCCCTTGACAATAGGAAATGTCAATGAGCGACTGCGCAGCAACTCGGAAACCCTGCTGCAGGCAACCCGTGGTGAAAGGCCCGAGTCGCGAGCTCGTCGTATGGGGGTGGTTTCTCAGAAGGCCACTCAGCTGGGCACTCTGGACGAAACTCAGGCGAACAACCGATTCAGCCATTATAGAGGCCTCAGCCACGGATCTGCCATGCAGCCGCCGCCCGCCAGCATGTCGGTCAAGAGCCCAAACAGCCCGGCCGAGCCCTTCCTCCAACGTCCGATCTACGTCCGGCGACTCTCCGTACTACCCGAGCGAAGACGCGAGTCTAAAGTGTATGACCCGATCTTGGAGGCTGCTAAGGGCATCCTCTACGCCGTCTTTCAGATTCACCCCATGATCCAGATGCTCATGAGTTTGACGAGCGACGGCTCATCTAAGAGATCGAGTCTCGAGATCGTCTTCTATAACACAAACTCCCACGTCGAAGAGCTGGAACAGGAGATACAGAAGCACGATCCGGCTGTGCTTGGCGACGAGATGGCCGGCCGCGAGAACGAGAACGTCCACCGAGCATGCCAGACTCTGGTCAGCGCCTACACCCACGTCTGCACACTCCTCGCCGGCAACATCGACTCCTTCGTTGACAACGGAGACCCGCGCTACATCCGCACACTGCTGATGCTCATCTATAATAGCATTATGGAGATCAGGTGCACTCTCGCGTCAATCTCTCCCGAGGCTGGCGCCGGAAAGTCTTATGCGAGGGGCTTGGGTATGGGAGACACCGTCAAGCCTCATTCACGCGAAAACTCTATCACGCCCACTGCCGAACGCCTCGGTCTGTCACAACGTATCCGGCCCGGACCCATTCTGCATAACCCGAGCAATTTGAGAGTGGCCACGGATGTGCCGATGCCTTACATGAATGGCATCGGAGCGAGCCGCACCGCGACACTGACATCAGCAACTCCCCGGTCGGGAGAGTCATTTGTGTCAGCGTCGTCTGGCGGACGTGGTCTTTCCGACTTCACGGAAGATGACAGATACTTTGAGAAGATCTTCTTGTCACTCAGGCGCTCGTCTGAACTCGTCATGAGGACGCTTCCCATGTTCCAAGGCCACATGACGGTGCTCGCCAAGCAGGCTGCGGGACGTCGCGCCATGGAGCACGAAATGCTTTGCTGGAAGGGTCTAATTGCCAGGTGCAACACTGCGGTGCAGCAGACCGAGATGCTCCGAGGCCGCTTGTCCCTCATCAAGCTCAAGGAGCCCGGTATTATGAGCCAGCCGGCTTTCAGAAGCCTGATCAACAACTTCATCGGCTCGTGGGCCGAACTTGGCCAAGAGATTCAGTATGCATCCAACGTAGTCAACCTACCCCAGGACACCAGGGTCAGGTTGCGCCCTATCCAGCAAGCCATGAAGGAAGCACGGGATACCATCCTTCAATCGCCGTGGAGCTATCTGCTTCGGCAATCCTCTGGCCCGAGCACATTTAGTCCCAACAACGGACCGGCCATGGCGCCCATCCAGCTGCCAATGACGCCCCAGAGCGCAGCCCTGGGCCCCGCTGTCCAGGCCACAGTTCCTTCGACGCCTCAGAGCGCGTCCTTTGCGGGGGCGTTCAATGGCAACGTTTTTGAAAGGGCAGACGCCCTCATTTCCATGGGCGGGCTTTCGATGTCGCGAACTGGTACGATGACGAACAGCTCAGCCGCTAGTTTCACCATGTCTTCGATGTCATCCTTGTCCTCTGATGGAGGGGTCATGACTCCTTCATCCGTCATCACCCCTTCGTCCGTCATCAGCCCGAACGGCTTCGGCCCCGGCCCGGTGCCCCTACGACTCAACGGAAGCAAAGTCGCCTTCTAGTCGAAGCGCAGACCCACCACCCCTTGGATTCGACGCACCTTCTTGGGCAGGTGAAACGGGTCTGGATAGATCCGAGGTGTTGTTCACTTTCTTTTGGTCTCGATGACCACCGCACATATCTGTCAATTCTTTCATCCGTCATTCACGCATAGCAAGGCGTCAAGGTCAAACTGCATTTACGGATGGAAACCATACACTCATTCAAGAACAAAATTCCTGGCCGGACTCAGAGGTTCGAGGAATGCCGGTAATGTTATAGCTACGAAGCCAAGCTGATGCCATTTCCATGCATACTGGACGTGGAAGCCGGCCGGTTCCTGAGGAGCCCCGGCTACGAGTTCATGTGTCACGGTCGACCATCGACTGTCGCTCAACTGTACATTAGATGCCGCCCTAGGCAAATATAGTGAACAACTAGACGTTCATTACCTTTTTGTTGTGTTGATGCTTGTGTGAGGGGAGGAGTGGGGTGAATGCTGTATACCAGAATCGATCACGAAGGGGCCATAAGAGAGTTTTGCACTAATCACCGTCACATGCGGCCATACCCACTGGAGAACTCGGGATCCCGTCCGCTCTCCCATCGATAAACCAGTGAGGGCCGGAGTAGTAGTCGGGTCGGAGACGACCGGCGAATGCCCGGTGTTGCATGTATTTCTTTAATGTTCTTTTTGGTGGGGGTTATCGCGACATGCAATGGTCGGAGACGACATGATGTAAGATGCCAAATTTCTTTTTGTATTGTGTTTCACCAACGACGTTTTTGCACGGCGAGAGTTTTAACAAGATTTAACGACAAAACCTACCCGCATCTAAGAAGAAGGGGCGGGCTCCTCGATCTTGATGAGCAGGTCCTTCTGCGAGTCAAGGTAGTCGAACGCGCCCAGGGGCACGCCGAGGTGACGGAGGATGCAGTACGCCGACGACAGGTGGAAGTGGAAATTGGGCGAGGAGTAGAGCACGACGTAAGAGTACCCCGTGAACCGGAAGCTGCCCACGGCGGACTTGAGGATGACCTCGGCGTCCTCCTTGTCGTCCATGCTCTCGGGGGTGATGCCGCGGAGGATGTCGATGGTGCGGTCGACGCGGGCCTGGAGCTGGGGGAATGTCGTCTCGTTGTCCTCGAGGAAGACGTCCTCCTTACCGGCGACGCGGGAGGCGAGGAATTTGGCTGTGTTGGAGCAGGATTGGACTTGGTAGTCGAGACTAGGAAGGGTGAGTATGGAGTCGAAGGGGGTTGGGGTAGGGATGGGAGACGGACCTGCGCATGTCGGCGATGAGACGGAACTTGATCATTTCTTCCTGGTTGAGGCTCTTGGAGATGCAGTGCTGCTCTGCCTTTGTGAGGATGGCCTTGAGGTTGCCCAGGTACTTGATGAACATGGGGACGGAGGCGTTGTAGAGGGAGACCATTTTGGGCGGTGTTTGGAGGGGTGATTCCTAGACTTGTGAAAAGAGACGTTTGAGATGTAGATGAGGAGTGAAGTGCAGAGTAGATCGTCTTTGATATTTCTATAGGGATCGTGGCCTCTATTTATCTACCTTCGTCGTCCTCGACTGACGGACCCGTCCGTACTACTATTAGCCCTTGGTGATCCTTCCGGCCTCGATACTTGATTTGTAACCTGATCCTGCGTCCGAGATATTAGGGGCAGCGGGGCTTTACTGTGGCTCCAGAGCTAGGCTTGAGGTATCCCGTCCTTGTCGCGACGGCTCGATATCGCCCGTATGTTGTAGCCTAGCACAAGCGGGAAACGCCGCCCCCGCTTCCGCGATAATAGCGGCCGCTGAAGTGCCCTCAAGCGCTGACGTGAGAAGGGGAAATGCGGCACGATAGCCTGCGATTTCTATTGAGCGGAGATCGATGGTCCAAAGAAGATACAGAGACCGAGTGAAAAGGCATCCAAGACCGGAATGCGGTCGTGAAACTCGTCAAACTCGCGGCCGAGCCGGCCGGGGTGATCATGGTCGCGGCCCCGCTGTCCCCACATTCATGCGGGGAGTTCAAACCGCCGCCGTCGCCCCCTCTGATTCGCCAATTTTCACGAGTTTCCTACGAGTTTCCCGATCCAGGCAGGACTACCAATCGGGTCTAGTCAGGGTACGTACCTGCTGGGGGGGCGGGAGCTTCAATGGCAGGCTGATCGTCAACACTATCTCCCCTCCTGCATCATGTGCTTTCCCCGCCACCCTAGAGGTTCGATCGGACTCTTGTTCGGATCTGCTCACGGACCAAGAGCCGCGTAGTGAACCTCCTCATTCCCAGGGTTAAAAGGTGCGAGGAAGGCTGCAGTCATAAAAAGAAACAGACAGCCCACACACACCAGTCACCATGTTCTCCTCCTCGTCCTCGTCGGCGAGGAACCCGGCGCCGTCACCACCGCAGGCGCAAATGCAATCGCCGCCGCCGCCCGGGCCGCCGTCGTCCACGGCCACCACCACGACCGCTACCACATCCCAGCACCTCAGCGTATCGAGCGCCGCGCGGCCGGCGCACTCGCAATCCTCCGACACGTCCGTCTCCGCCGCGGCGCCGCCACAGAATGCACCGCACCCCCCGGCTCCGGCGGCAGCTGCCCACCAGCAGCAGCACCTCCACCAGACCCTCCCCTCGGAAGAGCAGCAGCGGCACGTGGCGGAGGCGCGCGCGGCGGTGGTGGCGACCATGGGCAACATGCTGGATGGCGAGCTGCAGAGCCGGGCGCGGATGCTGCACTCCAACGCGGCGGCGCTGGACAGGCAGGAGCGGGATGTCGCTAAAGCGACGAACGCGCTGAGGAGGGAGAACGACAAGCTGGCGCGGTTCGCGGGGGATGCGGCGCGCCGGGTCAAGGAGCTCGGCAACGTGCAGAACTGGGCCGAGGTGCTGGAGAGGGACTTTTTGGTGCTCGAGGAGACGTTCCGGCTGGTCAGGGAGGGGAGCTGTGACAGCTGTGGGAGTGGGAGCTGGAGCGGGAGTGGGAGTTGGAGTGGGAGCGAGGTTGGGGAGGGCGACGGGGAAGGGGACGTGAGGATGAAGGACGGCGGGGTCGATGGGAAGGATGTGCTGGATAAGGGGAAGAGGAAGGAGCAAGATGGCATCGCTGCTGGGGCTATGGAGTTGGACGGCAGCCATGAGGACTGTTCGGATGCCAGCCACAGCCTGACCGAGGCAGAGTCGAGCAACGGCACGGAAGGGCGGGCGAAGGGGTCTGAGACGACTTCAATTTCGACCTTGTGATTCACCGAGAGCATTGGAGGATGGGAAACACTGCACCTGGGGGGGCTACGATACCACTTTACGACGATGACGGATACGATACTTAACGAAAACGAGGCAATGACCGGCGCCCGAAGTTGGATTCCCTCTCTTCTAACTCTCTATATGCATCTTAATACATTTTCCAGTGATATTTTCCGCCAAAGCACGGCAAGGTAGCCGCTGAAAGTGACCGGTTAGTCCCGATTCCCGTCTTCTCTTCTCGTCCCACAGACAGCCAGCGTCTAGTAGATGCCGGGAAGCAGGACAAACTTCTTCTTCTTGTAGGTCTCGGGGAACTCCTTGCGGTAGGCGCGCTCCTTGCCCTTGGCCCACTGCGACATCTGGACGGCGCCGATGAAGATGAAGACGACGACGGTCCAGCTGCGGCTGGCGATGATGATGCCGATCCACGCGATGATCTCGAACATGTAGTTGGGGCAGGTGACGAGGGAGAAGCCGTAGCCGCGGGGGATCTGGCGCTCGGTGCCGCCGCGGGAGCGCAGGCTGGCGAGGTTGAGGTGGACGAGAGCGTTGGAGGCCTCGCCGAAGAGGAAGACGATGGTGCCGAGGACGTCGACGGCGTCGTTGCGGGCCAGGGCGGCGGGCGAGGTCGGGGAGTAGATGTGCCAGGCGCAGAGGAGGCCGGAGAAGGCCCAGTAGAAGAAGGAGTTCTTGAAGATGTTGCGCAGGGGCATCGTGTTGGCGGAGAACTTGTGCACGAAGAGCGTCTCGTACTCGCGCTTGAGGAAGTGGCCGAGGAACATGGCGAAGACGAGCAGCTGCGTCGGGGAGAGGGGCTCCTTGTCGGCGCCGGCGTAAATGTAGGGGCGCAGGACCACGAAGGCGGCGTGGATGAGGAGGGGGCCGAAGTATTCGATCACGAAGACGGTGCTCCATGCGAGCTGGGCGCCTGGAGGAGGGCAGAAAACGGTTAGCCATGTTCCCAGCTTGGATTTGCAAGGAAAGAATAGCGGGGAAGAGGTTCTAACGCACCGAGATCCTTAACCAGGACCTGACCGGCGGCCATGACGGCCTGCTCGGTGCCGATCTGAGCTTTGCGGTTCTTCAGCGTCTTCTGGGTCTCGGGGTCGAACAGGCCGACGCGGTTGTGGTCGCCGATGCCGGCCTCGCGGGCGATAATCTTCTTGACATCCTCGACGGTGGTGGCGGCGGTGATCTCAATGGACTCGGGGAGCTTCTTGATGGGCTGCTTGGGAGCTAATTGGCAGGTGTAAGTTTTTGTTCTATTTTTTTCCCTGAAGGGAGCAGGGGGTTCTCGCTTCCTTTGGCCGGCGATGTCGACAACAGAATACTTACAGCGGTTGCTCAGCTTGAGGGTAATTTTGGAGGCCATGGTTGGCGATGTTCCCAAGTTGTGCGTGCTTGGGATCTTGTGTGGGTGAATTGGAGCAATTCCTCGAAGCTGGAGAAAGGGTGGGCGAGTCCAGGTCTTGGGCTTCGTGCAGTTGTTGAGAAGCTAAGGTGCTGCACGGCCGTTGGACGCCTCGGCATGATGTGGGGTCCGACGGAGGATGCGCGCGGCCGCTCGGGACCGATCCCTGTTAAATGAATTGTGCTTAAAGCCATATGCGGCCCGTGTCTTATTGCCGACCTCAGACTTCACTTCCTATAAGCTGCTAGGAGTTGGGAATGGGAGACTCGAGAACCCGTTTTGAAGAACCGAGGCCACTTCTACCAACAGCTTTGATAGGATGGTATGAGGTTTTGTTCCTCATGGAATCCTATCAGTCCGGCCAAATGAGGTGTGTTCATGAGTGATTCGTCGGTTTGGCGGCCGGAGAGGAAAGCGCGGCGGATGAATCGTTTCAACACCTAAAGGAGGGATGTGGATTAGAAAGTCTGGTCGAATGGTATCGTATGATTCAAGCATAGGAAGAAGAGACCGAAGGTGAGCGAGAAGGTGGTGACAGTGGGACGGCGTGCAATGACACATTCGCAATGACCAAGGGCTTGTGGGCGGCTTTGCAGTCTGGTACTCAATCCATGTTCAAAATCTATGTTCATTTGAACAGAATACAGTGCTTTGAGATTGTTGGGTTTACTTTGCGGCTGAACAAATTCTTTGACCCGTAATTTAGAAAAAAAGATTTGGTTTGCCGATTTAGAGGAAGGTGGAAAGGTATTTTCAGGTTCGAAATCTGTGGTTCTAAACGCATTTAATATTTAAAAAGCAATGTAATCGTTGACCATAACAAGCTTTGTGATTTTGTTCGTAGTATGTTTCTCCTCTAGATACCCAACAGGATGCTCGTCTGCCCTTTTCTCGCACCTGCCGACAACTTCACCTGTCGCCCGTCGGGAGATTCTCGATCGCCCCTCAAACCAGAATCGTGTTTTTGGAATAGAAAAATTGTTCAAATAAACTTCGGTCGGGGCTGGGTCATCTGCCTGGCAAATGTGCCACAAATCCTTTATCTATGTTCTGTCCTCTAGACACAGCATCTTAGTTGGGCACCGTATCAGCCGCCCTATGTCTCTCGACTTCAAGGTAGGTTTGTACCTTGTGTCTTACGGCTCTCCATCTCTCAAGAAGTGCAAATTTGAAGAAGCTGACGCGCAAAAAAGGTCCGCACTGTGAGCACACAGTTGGCCAACGGGCCTCGAGGTTCATAGTTTTCGTGGATAGTCCAGACAGCCACTCGAGTATACATGTCCATCGCTCCTTCCAACATTACCTCTTCTTTCTATCGTTCAACCTGCCTACTTTCTCGCACTTCCACAACACTTTTCAGTCGGGCGCTGCCTTCTTAGTGCCTGCCAACCGCCCACCAACTTGACGGCAAGACCATCCGTCATGGGACTGCCGGACTCTGGACTTTCCCCGTCGCAAGACAGCAATTAGATATCCTTCGAGATGTCGAGCCCTCGTCCAGCGCAGCCTCGGGCAGTGTATTCGGCCCATTCGGTATCCGCGACAGTCGCCGAATCACCGAACTCCAGTCAGCAGCTCGATCCCGCTCATTCAGATCGCCTCTTTTCCTCCTCTGCCTCTATACCATTATCTTCTTCCTCCAGGGCAATAGCGAGAATGAGGGGAAGAAGACCTGCGTCGAGTATACCCAGACGCGGAAACCCTGCGGTGGGAAGCACCTTCTTGTTCAGGCATTCAAACGGTCTCGCGACCTCCTTCGTTCCTGGCCGAGATCAACACATCGGAAGGAATTCTCAGTCATTGCGTCGAACGGCTCCCATGATTCCCAGAGAAGGGACCGTCAGGTCTGGTGTGTCTTCACCCATGGATCTGAGAGGGAGTCGCAACGTGACGAACCAGGGGGTTGATACTCCCCCTTCCTCTTCTTCTTCTGGCATCCGAGAAACCATCAGTCCATCGCCAAACACGTCCGATTTCATTGCCAAGGATACCATCAATAATAATTTGCCACCCACACCTGTCTCAGTCAACGGCATCATCACCAACAAGGGACCATCGAACGGTCTGCCTCCCGGCGTCCCAACAGGCCCCGCGGCATACCGAAACAGACAAAGCCCCCCTCAGAACGCACCGAAAGGCCCTGCCTCACAGCGAAGACGAGTACCATTGCCAAGCGTCGCTGGGCTCAGCCAGCAGCAGCGATCGCCGACTTCATATCCGGTTTCGTACAGTAATAGTATGACCTGGAAAAGCACGGATGTACAGAAGCGCGAGACCCTCGAAAAGATGGCAAGATCTTACCGACACACGAACACCGACAATCCGTTTGAAGTTCGCCGCAGATTTTTGGAATGGAAACTTGTTTACGAGAAGGACCGTATAAACCGACTGGAGAACGAGAAGAAGGATAGAACCGAGAGGGAGACGAACCAAGGAAATCAAGGTGAACACGCGTACCATCCCCTCCTCTTCAACATGAACACAATTTGGGGCGATTACGACGGGGCAACTTCGCCTGCAAAAGTGTGGCCAAAACCAGATTGCAGACATCTCCCGGTTTCCCCTTCTTGCAGTCAGATTCAAGCAGATCAGGACCCATTCACGGGGGTAATCCAGCTGAACACAGGAGATGCTGCCCTCAACGCATCTATCGACGAGAACGAGCATAACAAGGAGAACCTGCCGCCGATGCCCAGCGGGAATACTCATTGCCCTCTCGGTGTATGCATGGGTGCTTGGTCCGATCCTTACAACGTGCTCAAAATCATGGAGCTACTCGAGCTCGACATACCCAACATGGAGAACATGAAGGATGTCAGAAGCCAAGACAACGACGATATTACGAAGCTGATAAGCGAGATCAACGAAACCAACTTGGACGACATTGAACTGAATTGAAGGTCAAAAAGTAGCCAAGGGCAACGGACAAGCGTCCAAACAGAGACTGGAGAAATCAGTGTAAGAGACTGGGAAAGACGGCAAACGAGGAAGGGATTTGTTGGATCGGCATTTGGGTTGGTCCCAAGAGGCAGTCGCTTGATTGGCTTTGGAAAAGTTCATAGCTGGGCGGTTTGGCTTTATTTTTCCTTCATTCTAGGGTGGAATCAGCTTCAAGTGTCCTGGCCCCAGATTAGATGGCTGGTTTGGCGTGGACAGAGGATGGTAACTGTGGGCTCGCGCCCGGAGAACTGGAAGCTCCTGAGCTGCGGCCAGTCAGTACAGACCTTTGATGTTGAGATGTTCCACCTGATTGCAAAGCAGACGCAGTTTCTTTGGGGAACATGGTTGTAGTAAACAATGACAAAAACATTCACTCACTTCTCCACGCTCTGCTCAGGCGAAGTGTTGTTCGCGGCTGTGAGGATAACTTTCTCACTAATCACACAAGACGGCATCCCATCATGATGGGAGGGGAAAGTGAGCTGTAATGATGTGAATTCTTGTAGCTTGAACCTACCTAGGTAGCTTCTCAGTGGGTGGAGGCAAGTAGACAGGAAGGAATGCAACCGCCAATAGCTCCTTACCAGACTACCTGTGGGGCGTTCCTTCCTACTGCCTTCTGACCTCTTATTAGTACCTAGGAAGCGTAGCAGTGGTGATGGCAGTAGTGGCAGTGATGCTGGTACCTGTGGTTCAGTGGACAATGAGTCGCAAGAAGATATCAAGCAGATACACAAATGTTTCCGTTGGGGAGGAAGAGGAGCAATGCAATTAGGGACACCTTCATGTTTTGAGTGCAGGTGCCCAAACGCACTCTCAGGGGAAGCAGAGATGCATTGCATAGATCAATGTTTCCGGGTACAGCGTTACCACGTTGTTCTCCATCCAACTCACCTTCAAAGTGTGACTAGCTGGAGGTCAGAGATGCTACTCAGCCCGGTTACCTCAGCACCTCAGCTACATAGGTAGGAGCTAGGAATGAGCTCTCCCCGCATCAGTGCCTGGGTTGGGTAGGTACCTAAGTGCCAAGGGCGCCTGCGGGAGGTACCTTCCCCGGCGCTAAGTCTTCTAGCCGAGGTTCTGCCGCACCTCACCTTACCTGTAGGGAGGGGAGGTAGCATCAGGTCGCAAGCTAGGTGGTTAGATACCTAGCTCGATCAATAACAAGGAAAGGTACCCGGCACCCTGCAGGGGGGCCCAATGCGGTGGAAGGTGGAGAACTTCAGCCTCTCGCTTTCTTCTCGCTGTCCTTCCACGTCAGTCTCTGCCACTCTGGTCGGTCAACCAAATCTTTCCTCCACACAAATAACCTCCCTACCGCTGCGCCTTCCACCTTCTCCTCTTCACCATCACCGCTCCCACCCCCAATTCCGTCTCTCGTAGGCCCGCGCGCCTTTTCGTCGGCCTGTATTTTTGATTTCTTCCGGGAGCGCATCTTTGCACTGATTTTTTTCTTTCCGTCGTTCCGCAGTCGCACGCATCCGCCCCGTTGCGTGGTTTACGCGCCCCCCAGTAGCCGAGATGTCAGAATTCTTAGGGTACGGAGACCCCTCTCCACTCTCCTCTCGCGTTTAAGAACGCGCAATTTCGCCCACCCGACTAACTCTCCAACTTAGATCTCGCATCTCTCTCATCTCCAAGAGCGACATCCGGTAAGGACTTGGTGGACGTCCACGTTGCTCCCCAGTCCCCTTGCTCATCGCCTCTAGATATGTCGGCGTTCTCCACGAGATCAACTCGGACGAGTCGACCGTGTCGCTCGAGAATGTCCGCTCTTTCGGAACAGAGGGTCGGAGGAGTAGACCCGAAGAAGAGATAGCGCCTTCCGATCAGGTTTACGACTACATCATTTTCCGTGGCAGCGATGTCAAGGACCTGAGGATCGAGGACCACCCGACCATCAAGGAGAACAAGCCTCCTGCCATGCCCGAGGACCCGGCCATTGTCAACGTAAGTCGCACCCATTCGTTTCCACCCTCGACAACGCCCATATGATGAAGTATTGCGGATGTAAAAATTTATCGTCTTGTCGGAAAAGCGCAAAAACGATGTCGAAATTTCCGTTGCCTTCCTTCTGATCTGAGGCGTCATATTGTCCTGGACTGAAAATATTTTCTTGACTGGGAACAAGGCTAACGCTACCAACTCCAGGCCCGCCCCCGTCCTGGTCAGGGACCCAACAACCAACCGCCTCCGGCGCCTGGTTTCGGCCAACCTCCTTTCCAGAACAACTTCTACCCCCCTCCCGGTCCATGGGGGCCTGCCCCCGGGCGCGGTGGCCCCGCTGGTGGAATAGGCGGCATGCCGTATCCTCCGCCTCCCGGCTGGTTTCCTCCTGGGCCTCCCGGCCAAGGTTTCCCTCATCCACCTGAGCAGTGGAACAACTATAACTACCCTCCCGGTCCTCCCGGTCCTCATGGCCCCCCGGGGCCTCCAGGACCAACCGGCGCGCCGGGTGCTGTCCCCGAGAACCGTGGTACTCCTGGCGCTCAGGAGTCGAAGCCCGCGCCGATTGGCGCTGCTGGTGACAAGCAGAAGCCGGCCACCCCGGCGGCGCAGGGAACTCCGAGCCAGCCCAAGGCGACTGCTCCACCAGGGCTGCAGCAGGCTGCTGCACCAACCCCGCCTGTCGAGTCCAAGCCGACCGTCGCGGAAGTGAAGGCCACAGCTGCGTCGCTCAACGCCGCGGGCTCTTCGAAGCCCGTCGAGCTGCCGGTGCCGACAGGGCCCAAGAATCCCACGCGGGTTCAGCCGGTCATTCCTTTGGCCGGGTCCATGCCGAAAGCCTTCCCTGTTCCCGTTAACGAGAACAGTGCAGCCCAGTCAGCTCCCAAGGCTGCCGCGGCTCCCACCGCCGCCACTGTTCGGGATGCCACCGAGGCAGCCAAGGCAGCCGTCGCTCTTGCTATGGCTAACATGAATGCTGGTGCCGCCGCCGTATCCAACCCTCCTCAGGGTAACGGCAACGCGATGGACAACTTGACCAAGAAGGTCAATGAGATGAGAGTGAATGCCGCCCGCACCACGCAGCCTGGAGGTGGGCGTGGACCGCGCGGTCGTGGTGGCCGACAGGGACAGGGACAGGCCAAGGTCGACGTTCCTGACGCCGACTTCGACTTTGCTCAAGCCAATGCTAAGTTCAACAAGGACGACCTGCTCAAGGAGGCCATCGCAGGCTCACCTCTGGGAGAGACACCCATCAACGGCGCTTCTCCCGAAGCCCCTGTGCCAGAGGTCACGGGTACCAACCCCCCTGTCGCCTACAACAAGACTAGATCGTTCTTCGACAACATTTCTAGCGAGGCCAAGGATCGAGCAGACAACAATGGGCAGAAGCCTGGAGGCCGTGAGTGGCGAGGCGAAGAACAACGCAAGAACATGGAGACCTTTGGCCAGGGCAGCGTTGATGGCGGCTACCGAGGATACCGTGGCAGAGGCCGTGGTCGCGGCCGCGGATTCGGCGGTCGAGGCGGCAGAGGCGCCTACCGCGGTCGTGGTGGCCAGGGCGCTGCGCCACCTGCCGCGAACTAAGACCAACCGACCGGTACATCGCCGGACGATCGGGATGCAAGGAACGTGGATGGTAACATTACACGGTTTCAATTGACGAGAAGTTCATGATGTTTATGGACGGCACCCGGTTTTTGGATGGGATTGGTGTCTCTGAAAAGGGACTTCCTTTCGCACGACACTTTTGTATGATGTATTATCACCCGCTCAAGTCTCGGGTTTTCTCGGATTCCGTTGGCGACGGGGCACTGGGCAGGCAGGTCCTTGAACGTCGGTTTGGCCGGACGGCAGGAATCATAGGACTGCTATTTTGAAACGCATGGGATCGGAAGGAGTTTGGCAAGTGGCAGCCGCACTCAATGGGCGTTGTGGCCTGATGAATGTGCCGTGACGACAAAGGGGTTTCAAGGCGTGGGTAGCAAGCATTGACTTCTCGTTTGGTTGCTTGGGCTGGAGGATTCCGGACCTGCACTGCACTGCGGCAGAAAAACGTCTGCTGTGTGCCGCTCGACACGGAATGGACAGGTAAAAGCGGAAGGGCATAGAATCCATGTGACATGGTATGAGGCTATGAAAACAAGTGGAATGGAAGCTTGAGTTTCCGTTGGTGGTAATCCTAAATTCAGGCGGCAAGCTGCGAGGTCCATTGAGTCTCGTTTGCAGAATAAAATGACACGTCGGCCACCAACTGTATTGTTCCCCTATCTGGCTGTGAATTGAGAATGAATCGTCCTGATACCGTTTTCTTTTCTTTCCTTTTCTCATCAAATTTTCTTTCCCCTTTCGCCACCATCATCGGATGAGGCCAAAAACGAAATCTTCAACTCAATTCCGGCCACATTGTCAGTGTCTACTAGTACACACCGATACACGTTGGGAAATATCACCAGGGAAGAGAATCAATGTTCGTGTGCTCTGGGCGTTGTCATACTTCAGCTTATTTCATCCGGGTACCTGTCTACCAAGGTGCCTGGTACTCCACCTAGGTAGCCGCATGCGTGGTGCTCCTGTGCAAATTCTGCCCCGCGCAACCCCGCCACACGTCACTGATGGCATGTACCCGGCGTGACGCATAAAGGCGACCAGATAAATCACCCCTCCATCTTTATCCCACCATAGATCCTCTAGACCACAACCAAACAAATTGTAGTCGCTCGCACCCGGACCCCTGCCGACTTTAACGTCTTTGAGTGGCAGACTGCTTAAATAAACCTCACAATGTCGAGTCGTCAACTTCGGAAGCTGCAAAAGCAGAGAGAGCTGGAGCAGCTCCAGCAGGCCAACACCGCCGACAACGAATCCAGCGAAGATGACGAGCCGGAGCCGGCACCCGTCAAGCCCCGGCAGAGCCTGTTCGCCGCGCTAGGCGGCGACGACGACGACGACGACGACGACGATGAAGACGAGAAATCCGATAATGCGCAAGAGGAAGCCGAACCCGAGCCCGAGCCTGAGGCGGTTCCCCAGCCCGCAAAGAAGAAGAATAAGAAAAAGAAGAAGAAGGCCATGAAGCAGGCGACAGAACCGAAGAATGACGATGCGAAGGAGAAGGCCGATGGGATGGAGGACGAGATTGACCGAGCACTTCAGGAGCTCAATCTCGCCGGTAACTCCAACGTGGCCGCGTCTGACAATCTGGCGCAGCGCAGCCGGGACGTCGACGAGCTGCTGCAAATCAACACGCAGTATCTCCGTGCCATCAACGAGATGCGTGCGCTTTTCGGCAAAGAGGCGATACAGACTGCGCAGGAGGAAGAGCGGGCGGAGCTGGAGGCGGCACGTCGCGCCCAGCGTGGAACGAACCAGGGCGTCGATCTCGAAACGGCCCTTCGAGGAGACCCGCGCAAGAAGCTCCCCGAGGTCTCGCTGCGGCGTAACGTCTTCATACAGGGCAAGGATACCTGGCCCCGCGCCTCGGCCGCGGGCTTGGTCATGAGGGAGGTCAAGAAGGGCACCGATGGCCTTGTGGAGTTTGCCTTTGTCCACGAAAAGGCCTACGACGAAATACAGGTTGCGTTCTTCAGCACCGTCCAGATCGGCGACCCGATGCAAATGGTCAACCTGCTCATGCGATACCCCTATCATATCTCGACACTGCTTCAAGTGAGCAAGGTTGCGATACAGGACCAGAACCAGGCGTTGGCGGCGGACCTCTGCGAGCGAGCGCTGTTCACCTTTGGGAGAGCCACGACTTCCGCCTTCCGGCAGAAGCTGGAGCAGGGCAAGGCGCGGCTGGATTTCCGACGTCCTGAGAACCGCGAGCTCTGGCTCGTCGGTTACACCTACCTCAAGAGTCTGATTCGCAAGGGCACTTACCGAACGGCGCTCGAATGGGCCAAGTTGCTCTTCAGTCTGAATCCGGTCGACCCGTATTGCATGAAGTACTTTGTTTACCCGCTCGCAATCCGCGCGCGACAGGCACAGTGGCTCGTCAAATTCGCAACGGAATACACCACGGACCAGACGGACGATAACTACATCACACAGACGTTGATTCTTGCGAAACTTCAAATTGGAGACACCGAAGGCGCAAAGACGGCAGCGGTCGCCGGAATGGAGCGCATGCCATGGCTGTACTGCTCCCTCTTCCAGGCGCTCAACCTCGAGGCGCCCCCTCCGCTGTGGGGTGTTCGCCCGGACACCGACGAGCGCGAGTTCTGGACCAAGCTGTACATCCACCAGACGAAAGACATCTGGAACAACGCGCAGGCCGTCGAGCTACTAAAGGAGGCCGTCAAAGTCGCCAAGAAGCCGACAGAGAGCCTTCCAGAAGACATGCCAGCAACCCAGCGAACTGCGAGGTGGGTGTGGCTGGAGGACTCCCCGAGCCTGCTCGGTGGTATTCCTAGGCACCTTCTCACGCAGGAGCCGAACTACGCCTTCGATCCGCTCCCGCCGCCGAAGGAACAGAACATCTTTACGAGTATGGGAATGCAGATGCCGTGGAAGTATCTCGACGGAGAAGGCATGTCGGATCAGGGGCGGGCGCTCCTCAACATGCTGCAGAGGCAGCAGCAGAGACTCGCAGCACGAGGAGTCGGGGCTGGCGCAGCGGCTGGTGCCGGTGCCGGTGCCGGTGCCGGTGCCGGTGTCGCAGCCATGATGGGAGCGTTCCCCGATGACGATGACGATGAGAACGGTGGCGAGTTCGGCGATCCCTGGGAGGGCAACTTCGTCGACGAGGACGATGGCGAACTCGAATTCGACAATGGCGATGATTCTGGTGACGAGCACACGCCCCCACCGCCCGGGTATATGGCGAGGTTTGCGGAGGTCCTGGCGTCCATGATTCCCGGTCTTCCGCCGGCAGTCTGGCAGCCCCAGGAGGATGAGGATGAGGACGATGACGAAATGCCTCCGTTGGACGATGGTGACGGGAACGAGAGCGATGGCGAGAGACCCCGGCTTCCGGGTGCGTTCCGCTAAGCCCGAAAAACCGGGAGGGCCTCCCAAACGTGTAGCATAAGATACCTTACTTAAGACAGAGAGCTGAAAAAGAAGCTCTGAATATGAAGACATTCCACCTCGGACAACATCATCGTCGTTGCCGATGCATGCACATGTGCACGTTTGACCCTTGTCCCCCTGCTGGAGCTGGCTAGCCGGAGCGGGTTCGACCGCACACCACATCCTTGGCTGGGGAAAAGACACGATGCATAACCGTAGGGTTGGGATTACGACTTCCTTTTGCACTAATAGACTGTTCAAGAGGACTACTCGTGAATAAGATTAGACCAACCAAGATACAAGCCACCTATGCATTGCCGATCCTGTGCGAGAAGTCGGACATTTTGGAGATGCATCATGTATGTAGGTAATACGGAGTACGGGGAGAGGTCACGGTGCGTGTGTGGTGAAATTTGGCCAGTACGGCGGGAATGGGTCCGTTTCAGGGGGTGAATGAAATGGTTTGGTGGTGAGCAAGTTTCAGAAACGAGACCTTCGGGGGATGACGACCGATTGGAAGAGCGCTTGGTGCGTGTCCGGAGGGGCTGAGGGAGTTCTTGCGCCATCTTTGATATTATCCGTGTTCGTGGAAGAAGTAGGTAATTAATAATGCTGGAAGGGAAGGGAACAGATATATAATCAACGGCTTCCCGTCCTCTAGCCCCAAGTCTGACCGAGTGCATTTGTCAGTCTAGATACCCCCTTTGTTACCTTGTTAATTGTCCGGAGGTACGTGTGTTATATCCCCTTGAGTCCTATTCTACGAGCATCGCTGGAAACATCCTGTACTGTTTCCCAGCTGTTTATCGCGTTCTGCTGGTTTTCTCAGTCCGACAAGACTGAGGGAGAGTCCGGAGTTTGCCAATTGAACTCTACCTTGCTCTAAGATCCCATCCGAGCGGGACCGGTGCTGACCGCAAAATCCCCCATAGCTGCCCCTCCTTTTTATTCACCAATCTACCCCGCCAAAAACGCCATTTCGCATACTGCTGGAACTCTTTCACCTACAAACCGAAAACTGTCACCGATCAGAAAAACCCGAACCGCCCAAAATGTCTGAGCACACCTACAAGTTCAACGTCAGCATGAGCTGCGGCGGCTGCTCCGGCGCCGTCGACCGCGTCCTGAAGAAGCTCGACGGTAAGTTCTTTTGCAACCCCCGCGCAGCAGCAGTCGGGCAACCCTGATGTCCTCTGCGACCTTGTTCTGTGCGACCGTGACGGTCGCAAAACAGGCGGTGAAGACAGCGTCGCGAAGACTTCAAACACGATCTTTGGGGGAGTTTCTTTTCTTTTCTTTTGCATTGACTAACGGGTCGTTTGCGAAACAGGTGTCAAGTCCTACGAGGTCTCTCTCGAGAGCCAGACCGCCACCGTCGTCGCCGAGGAGAGCCTTCCCTACGAGAAGGTCCTCCAGACCATCGCCAAGACCGGCAAGAAGGTCAACTCCGGCAGCGCCGACGGCGTCGAGCAGAGCGTCGAGGTTACCGCATAGACGAGACGTATCACCGGACCATACCGCCCCGTGTGCGCCACGTAGCCGGGGGCGGAAGGAGTAGTGAGGGCTGTCGAGGAAGACCAGAGACACAGAGAGAAAAGACCGATTCGTCATCGATAACGAAAATCTTTGCGAGGCGTTTTGTTCGGATTTGGACGAATTTCTTTTTGTTCTTGCAGCAAGAACTCGTACGCCTAGGACTTTATCTCTTTTGATTTCTTCGCCGAATACAGACGGACAGACATGTCTTCGTTGAACCCTCTTCTCGTCACCATGCGCGGCTCCCTAGAAGCATGGGCTACGGTGGGTTCTTCAAGCATAGCCGTTGTCGAAGGCTCACCTCGGCCGACATCCATAGCCAGGAAGACTGCCTCATGATGCCAAGGCCGTGCCATTACGCTGGAACCCGGCAGACGGGTCGCGGTTCTCTAGATGTGCTCTGAATAGTCCCAATCGTATGGCTTGCCCTGCTTTCTTCTCTGTCTGTTAAGCCCTGATCTTAATCAGCTTGCTAGATTTACTTTGGCTATTAGCTTCGGTGAGTCTTTTCACGCCGGTACGTTTGTACCGTGGCCAGATAGCTGAGATGACCCGTTCGGGAAGCATCGAAACCATCTTGGCAGGTTATAATAATAGCTTGACCATGTCCGAGAGAGTATCGCATCGATGAGACGCAATGTGGCAGGGAATGATCAGGGAATAGTTCCCGGATGATCGAGAAGGTATCTATTCCAGGTACACAGCGACCCTATCCAGCGGCTATAGGGCCAGTGGTCTAAACAAGCTTGCCGCCGTCGCACCATACCCTTCAGGCTTTGCGTATGTTGATCTTGATGCCTTGCCCAATGGACTTCTCAGCCCTGGACATGAGATGAAAGGACACTTGAAATAGAGAACCCTGAAAACCTGGGGAAACTGCATCGCCCGGACGCCAGCGACCATTCCCGGAGTCCGGTCCTGAGAAGGTCTCCACACCCGCTTGGATCGGCGGGTTAGACGCCACCCGGGGGACCGGGGAAGGTGTGCCTGCAAACGTCATTTTGAGCTTGTTGCAGGTCCGTGAGGGGTGGGCATCCCCGCCCGTGCTGCCGATACGGCGGCACAGTCCTTGACCCCTCAGAGAGATGGGCTTGGATGAGCACCTAGACATGTCGCGAAGTCTGGGTGTTTGGGTCGCGGGAGGCAAGTGGCAGATGACGGATAGCCCGTGTGGGTGGCGGCGTTGCACCTTCCCTTTCTTTTCTTTCCCCATATTTTTTTTTGTTTGGCTTCTTCAGGGTGCTCTTTCCCGGGGGAAATTCACTTGGATCAGTTCCTGCCCAGCTTGACCGACTGCGACTTCCATAAATCCCTTCAGACGAGACAACCACTGAATAAATTTCGGTGACTCGACAACTGCGCCTCCTGCAACATCAAAAAACCCTTACCCTCATCGTTTCGTTGGGGGCTGATTTCGCCGTCGAAGCAACATCTCACAAGTAACATACGCCGAACACCGTCCGTCGCATCCAACTAGATTCAAAAAGCCTCAAGCAAACAGCTCGCCAGCCTTCACTTCACCATCATGGGGACGCCTTTCGTTGCCCTCCTTCAGCCCACTCAGCTGGTCAGCGGCTACAAGCTTGGCGTTCCTCATGACGAGCAGCCGGCAAACGTCCCCAAGCTTTTTTGCGACGCGATGGAGGTGCGCGAGGCCGTCTTCGTCAAGGAGCAGGGGGTCCCCGCAGAGAATGAGTTCGACGCAGACGACAGCCGCTCGTGCCACTGGGTCACGTACGCCTCGATCAACAGGATCGTCGAGAAGGCGGTTGTCGACTCTGACAACAACATCGTCTCGCCCCAACGTAGCGTTACCAAAAGTGTTCCTATCGGCACCATTCGCGTCGTGCCCTTCCCGCACGATCCCCACCCCAAAGATGGCGGTGTGTACTATGACGGCAAGCTCATCGGGATCAAAGACGAGACAACCTCGGTGCCCGACATCATCAAGAAGCACGAAGCGCAGAACGGCCAGCCCAAGAAAAACGGCTCAGCCAGCGCCGGAGAGCATGTGGCCGAGGACGTGCCAGTGTCAAGACCGAGGCCGTACATTTCGGACCGCTCCACAGATTTGCACGACGGTAAGGAGCCGTATGTCAAGCTTGGCCGGTTGGCGGTGATCCAGGAGTTTAGAGGACACCGGATCGCAGTGATACTGGTGAAGGCCGCCTTGGAGTGGCTGAAGAAGAACCCGGGCTACTTCAACCCGAGCATCAAGGAGCTGGGACTCGAGGCGATTGGAGTGGACCCGGAAGATCCGATCATACCCAAGTGGAACGGTCTCGTCTGCGTGCATGCGCAGAAGCAGGTCGTGGGTCTGTGGGAGAAGCTCGGCTTCAAGGTCGATGAGGGAATGGGTACGTGGTGGGAGGAGGGCATCGAGCACAAGGGCATGTTCTTGAGGATGGAGACGCAAGTTCAACTCATACCTTCGAGTCAGTTCTGACTTCCGACGCTTCACGACGGCTTTGCTCAGATGTTGGACCACCAGCCTTTAGTAGTCCACAATGCTCATGATAGTATGTAATACCCAGAGAAATGAAGAAATGACAACTCAGCGCGAGGGTAGTTGGGCACTCACGTAATCGTGTGAACATTCAAGACTTTTATTTTGAGCATCGTCAATTCATATCACATGCATGGTAGCGCAGTCCGGCCTAAGTCTTCCTACAAGCAACCCGAAGGGGGTATCCAATCACCAGGGCACACCGGAACGCGGGTTTGATCATTTTGCTCTGACGAGCTTGGCTTTTATTGGAAACCACCTAGAGCCGTAAGAGACAAGATGCCGTAGCCGCGTTCCCCATTCCCGAACGCGCAAATGCACAAAGGTCAGCAGCGCAACATTCTTTCTCTTTTTTTGAAAAGGAAAAAAAGAAGATTGATGATTGCCCTGTATGTAATACCACGCCTCCGTTTGATTTGTCCCCAAAAGCAGTTTTTACGACGTTAAAAAGCGTCTCCCGTTTCCATTTCGTTGTGTTTGGAGTACGGAATGACCTCTCTCTTGTGACAGCCCGAGTGATGTCGGGAGATTTTATTTCCTCCCAAGCACCACCACCAACCCAAAAGCGTAGCAAGCCAACCCCGAAAGGCGCCGACTCGCTCCCGAAAGTAGGTAAACCCTTTACCGGTTGGACTTGGCGACACGCTCCAGCTCGTCCTTCTTCTTGATGGCGTAGGAGTTGCTGGATCCCTTGGCGGCGTTGATCAGCTCCTCAGCAAGGCACTCGGCAATGGACTTGACGTTGCGGAAGGAGGCCTCGCGGGCACCGGTGGTGAGGAGGGAGATGGCCTGGTTGACGCGGCGGAGGGGAGAGACATCGACGGCCTGGCGACGGACGGTACCAGCGGAACCGATACGGGTGGAGTCTTCGCGGGGACCGCAGTTGACGATGGCGTCGACGGCGATCTGGATGGGGTTCTGGTCGGTCATCAGGTGGATCTGCAATTCGCAAACGTGTTAGCCACTGCTTTCCTCCTAAGCTCATGCCCTGAGCCTTTTTCGTGCCCCTCATCGGTGCTCTCGGTTTGGTTCGGGTGTGACGTACGATCTCGAAGGCGTGGGCAACAATGCGGACAGCCATGAGCTTCTTTCCGTTGTTGCGGCCGTGCATCATCAGAGAGTTGGTGAGTCGCTCAATGATGGGGCAGTTGGCCTTGCGGAAGCGCTTGACGGCATAGCGGCCAGCGGAGTGGGTGACGTAGACGGGGTTGCGGAGGGAGATGTAGTCACTGTGAAGGCATTGCGATTAGCATTCCCTGGGTTCCTCTTTCTCTTGTCCTTCGATCCTTCTCTATCCTCCCTGCGAGCATGGTGTTTTCCCCGCCTTGCGCATGCACATGCGCAAAGTTCCAAACTTTCTTCTTCATTCCTGGAGGGGGAGGGAGAGGCTCACGTCAGAGAGATGTCGCGGACCTCAACATCGTAATCCCACTTGTTGAAGAGCTTGACGTTGCCGACCTCCTTGACGACGTCCTTGGGAAGGACGTCGTAGGTGCCCACGTTCTCGACCTCGATATCGCCGCCGTCAGACATTTTCGCTCGACCTTTGGGGGTTAGTAGGGACCTTGGGGGAGAGGAAAATCGAGTGAGGTGAAAATGTGTGGTCGTGGGTTGAAGATGTCCAAGTGCAGAGAGTGCCAGAGTGGGTTTCGATTTTCCCTTCGCTTCGCCAACGGAGAACTCGTGAGCGCGGTGTGAGTGGCCCGGGCTCCAGTTCAGGGCTTTTGACTTGCGCCTACTGGAATTTTTTTCGCGACTGCTGGTGGCACTGGCGGGCGGCGTGGCCAATCAGGACGGCCAGATTGGACGCACGAGCCCCACAACCTAGGGTTGTCCTGCCCTGGGCGAAACTTCGGCTGGAGGGGGACTCAAAGTGGGTGGCACCTCTTCCAGCGACTTCATGCACTTGAAATTCCTACTCTAGACGACCGACCCAGGTGCCTGAATTCCCACGACGACATCAGAAATCAGACAAAATGGTACGGGTGGCCCATATCCCGCGTCCGACGACTACGGACGCGATCTTGGCCTAGGGAGATGATTGTGCTGACTTGTTTTGGTAAAGGCGCCTGCTGCTGGAGCTAAGAAGCAAAAGAAGAAGGTTCGTTGAAATCTGGTTTCCCTGTGACTGTCGTCTCTGCCAATTTTGCTGACTCCCGTGATAGTGGTACGTATGATCCATTGCGATTTTGTGCGCGCGAAAAGAGACACGATATTCTCGAAGACACTGCCCCCTTTCGACGACGTTCGCCGCCTCGACCGCACCGCACTGCATCTACCCCATCACAGCCGACTTACCCATCGCATAGGTCCAAGGGAAAGGTCAAGGACAAGGCCCAGCACGCCGTCATCCTCGACAAGAACACTTCCGACAAGCTCTACAAGGATGTCCAGTCTTACCGCCTGGTAACCGTCGCCGTCCTGGTCGACCGTCTCAAGATCAACGGCTCCCTGGCCCGCCAGTGCCTGGCCGACCTCGAGGAGAAGGGCATCATCAAGCCCGTGGTTCAGCACAGCAAGATGAAGATCTACAGTACGTCTTACCCGACGCAACACGCCTCCCCGCGAACTCAACTACCCGCCGAAAACACGAGGACGACGTTTCGCTAACATACTTCTCTTAGCCCGTGCTGTCGGTGGCTCTGACTAAACCTGCTTCGAGAGGCTGGTACGCATGACGAAAAAAAACAACGCAACGGGAAGGACAAGGGACGGATTGGTCATATCATCTGCCTGGTCAGGAGGCTTTACAGATGCTCGATGAAGCATCATACCTTGGGCCTTAGGGATCGGATTTGCTTAGCATCGCAAATGGAACGGAGTTGATCGTACATCCGCTGCGTCGTCAGTCAAAATAGACCATGAACAAGTCCGGACTTCCCAATGACAGAGCCCTGCCCGATCGCCCGCCCGTCCATCCATCCGTCCCGTGCATGTCGCCTTGATTTGCCGTGCTGGTCATTTGCTGGCTCCGGGATTCTCGAGACCGCGCCGCACTGAGCAGATTCCATTGCGGGGACTTCTGCGTCGAGTCCTCGGCAACCTATCTTGGTATCGGGGGCAGCACGCGGTATGTCCAGAGCCAGAGCGAGTCTTGCGTCGTCGACGAACCGCCCGTCAGGCCACCGGGGAGGTCGTCACCATTGCACTCGGCCGAGCGGCACCCCGGAAGAAGCCGTGAGGTCCTACCCCTAGTCCAGTTACGGGCAGCGTCTAATCGCTGAAGGTTATTCTGCGTGGGAAGAGCTCATATGATTCTGGCGAGCCGCGGCTCATCCAAGGACGGAAGTTTACCCCGGGTCTTGGCGCTCCAGGTATGCTCACGTCCTCACTGCTAGAGGTCCGTCTTACAAAGCTGGGACGACTCCGGTTGCGCAACTGTTACCGGGACGAGCCGAATTGTACTTTCGAGGCAGAGGCCTGAGCAAAGGAGAGCATAGTCACACGGGGGAAAACGTACAATCAAACTCTAGGAGCGCTACGACGTCCGCGCCAAGGTCGTTGAGCCTCATCAGGCGCCAGTGAGATCAGTCGCGGCAGTAGAACAGAAGGCCGCCTTTGCATATCAAATTAGACTCTCTGTGTCTCGTGATATGATCGGCTCTTGTAGGATTCACGCAATCTTCCTCATGTCTGCTAGCTGTATTATCGCACATACCTACGGATACCGAATAATTAACCACACTCGTCGTCACTCGTGCGTGCCCAGACGCGTGCATTTTCGCGTTCGGCCACCTAATTAATCATCAGTCCTTTTTGTTTTTGTGCAGCAGCTGGCTGGGCTGAAAGTGGATCTGGATATGGGGGGGGGGGGGGGGGGGGGAAAGCCAGCGATGCGTTTAATCTGTCACTCGCTTATTGCTTCTCGAGGACCTTATTACTCGCGTTGGCCACGCCGGAGAAGCGGCAGCGCTGATCCCCGCTTGGGCTGTCTCTCTGATTGCGAAGACGGACAGCTGCGTCATCGCTGCTTTTTGGTCTCTCTCTTTTCTCCCTGCGGCATCTCGGACGACACTAGAGCAGCTTCGCGTCTTAATAATAACAAGAAAAAGTTCAGAGAGGTGTGCGAGTAATTTGAGCTTCCGAGGTTGAACGACATGCTGGTTTGGCTGTCCGTGGGGAGAAGTTGCACAGTATCACAGTGTGAGGGGATTGCTTCTCCAGAGTCCAGAGGGGCGAGGGGCAACCGCGCGAGCCCTGAGATGCTGATAAGTAAGGCAGACCCATGAGGGCTCCGGGAGCGGTTCGAGTCGACTTTGGGCGAGATTACAAGACGACGTCGGGTGTTCGAGGGCCGGTCACCTTGATAGGGCAGCAAATGGAGGAGAGTCGTTCCAACTTCCTTTGCCAGTTGGCGGCGTGGGCGGGACTTCCCTTGACGCTTTGGTCAAGTTTGACTAGGAAGTCAAATTGATTAGGGCGGTCCGAAATTTGATGTCAGGTCAAATTGGCAGAGTCGCGAATACGCCCCCCTTTTTTCTCCCCGACGGCGGACCAGGGCAGGATGGAGAGATGAGGTGCGACGTTGGAGGGTCGACAGAGATGAGATCTGATGGTTGCGTTCTGCCGGGGGTTCGGTAATGCAACCGCAGCGGTGCAAAGATCGAGAGATGTCTCTTCCAAGTAATGGTACCTGCCTAGCGCTCATGAGGAGTGGCCGAGGACTCGAGGGTGACGGGACGGGATAGAACAAAGTGCTTCTTTTGGTCAGGGGAACAACCGGCAGGGTTAGATCTGCAGGGTCGTCCAGAGTCTTATTAGTGCTACCTCACAAAGGGGCGGCACATGATGCGGCTGCAAGTTGAGGTCAAGTGCGGTACACCAAATGCGTCGAGAAACGAACGTCATGTGGTGGCTGGCGAATGACAAGTCGAGAAGCCCACGAGGCCACGGAATATTCTACGGAGATGGTCGAGAAACGAACGGGACGGGCTCGGGTGACCAGGTCCGTTTCGTCGCGAGAGGGTAATTTGCCGGCATGATGGGGATGCAGAGGGATGGGGAACGAAGCGTGTTTAAGGTAAGGTGCGCGCTCGTAAAGTTGGTGTCGAGGGAGTAAGAGTACAATACTCTAAAGGCGAGCGGACGTGTTCGTGGGGTGGTAAGGTGAGAGTGGAGGAGGAGAGTAATGGGAGGAACTGGGAATTTGGGAAGGTGTTCGTGATGCAATGCAATACGGTACGTATCTTTCCTTGCAACGCTTGCCGGTACTTTAATTCATCTGCTGCCCTGTTATTGCAGTAGCCGTGTCTAGTAGGTACTTAGGTACTATGGTAGTTCGCTAGTGCAATAATGGCTGGAATGTGCCCGCACAAGGCCCATGTCCGGTTGCGCGTGGGATTTCCAGGGTCCCCAAGCTGCACATGGAAATGGAAGGGCAAGAGAAGCTATTACGGTGTAGTGCAGCCACCTCCCGCCAACCCTCGTGCTATCAACGCCTCAGTAAAAAAAAAACGCCCGGCGACTTTGAGGCGAGCTCTGGGCGCAACGAGGCGAGGTCGTCGCCATTCGAGTCGCATCGCATCGCATCGCATCGCTCATCTGCTTGCTAGTGCTCGTGCTTGCGCAGCCTGTCTTGGGCAGGGCTGCAACATGGTCTCAAACAGAAGCCCCTCCCACCATCACGCATCATGCTTTCACGGCTCTCACTATTATGAGTGATACCTACATAGTAGGTACCTGTGCACATATGTATTCATGTAGTGCGTAGCTTGTAGCACTACTGTAAGTACCATCCCCCGCACCTGCGGGTGCGCCTGTACCTACTGCTGGCTCCGGCTGGGCTCCTCCATGGGCCATTGGAACCAGCAGTTACCACGGGCTGGAGGTGTCAGGAGCCCATTTTATGCGGTCGGAGTCGCAGTTCCATGCGGACCACACCGTCCACGCCCATTTGCGCTTCCAGTGTCTTCTCTTTTTTAGATTTGGATCGCCTGTCCCGGTCATGTCGCATGAACGCTCCCACAGTCCCTCTGGAGGCCATTCCCTTTGCAGCTGATTACAGATGGTAACCTGGTAATTGCACCTCCACCCGCCGACCCAGCGGACCAAGGAAACCCCACAAGCTGTTCGCTCCTCGCCCGAGGTGTTGCTGCTGCTGTTGTTAATGGGGGGAGGAGCTAGCTGAACGACATGATGCGGGAAAGCCACCCACGGAATAAGGAATACTTGCATCGGGTACACCGTCTGCCCCTCCACTGTGCTGTGCTGTCTGTCTACGGATAACCTCCCTTCCTATAGTGTACTATGTACCTCGAGGAAGATAACTGCAGTGTTTGAGTGTGTGTGTGTGTGTGTGTGTGTGTGTGTGTGTGTGTGTGTGTGTGTGTGTGTGTGTGTGTGTGCCTCATGTACCTGGCCCTTTCCCCTTCCCAGTCTGTGATCTGACGGTGATGTGCGCCAGCAGGCGGCCCTGATCATTGATGTCAGGCACCGTTCCAGCTTCCGCCTTGTCGAGACCTTCCTGCCCTGGCTGATCTTGTTCTCTAACTGCCCTGTCTGGTAGGTGCTATGTAAGTAGGTAGGTAGATATTACCATACCGCATCTCTCATCTTGCACTGTCCAACAAGTAACGAGTAACAAGTAATAACCCGCCCGGCCTGTCTGCCCTCCTCCTCCTCTCTTACAAAGTCCAACTCCATCCCGCATCCAAAACCTCGCACGCCCAGATCGCCCTTCCTGGTCTTTTTCTTTCCTTCCCTCCCTACACCGTCCCTCCTCCTCCACCTTCTTCCCGCCAACGATCCCCCTTTACCCTGCCGCTTGCAGACGAAACACACACAGACAGGTCCTCGACCGCCTCCGCCTCCATCCTCGTTCCTCGCCGGCGCAATAAAGATACCCCCCCTCTTCTTCTATCGACAACTGTCCGGCTTCATCTTTCGGGCCAGACCGTCATTCTTCGCCGTCTTCCATCTTGCTTCTAGATCATTATCTACCTCGCCTTCACCCTCTCCGTCGCGCATTATCACTACCGCCAGCTCGGGTTACCACCTACCTAGTGTGACAAGCACCCCGCCGATACTGTCAACCACTAGCTGCTGATCATCCTCCCTTTTCGTCGACCGCAAACCCAACAACCATACAACCATCTACGGGTCCCCTGCCTTCTCGTCTTCTCCCCGACCACAACCACCCCGTCTTCAACTCTTCCAACTTCTAGCACTCACATTCTCTTTTCTGTTTCTGAAGAGGACGCACACACCGACGACATGGCGCAAAACATGACCGACGCTGACCTCGACCGCGACTGGGTTCCCAATGGCCGTCGCCCCCAATCGTGCGCCCCCCCGTTCATTACCTGCCCCTAGAGTGACACGGAACCCGGCCGAGCTGTCGTGCTGACTGCCCACCCGCAGCACTATTGCCCGCTCTTTTTCGGCGGAGCTCATGGACATTTTCCGCATCGAGAACAGCGTTGCCGACCTCGACGAGAAGCTCGACCAACGGTATGTAATTCTTTGCACGGCGACGCCGCTGCTCCCCGACAAGCTTTGCTCGCACTGTCCTCGCAATCCTGCGAAACTAGGTTGCTAACTGTGATGGCCTCGCAGGAAGCAGAATGTCCAGAGCCAGGCCTCAGAGCTTGAGGCTCTCGAGCGACGCATCCGCGAGATGGAGGACCTCCTGAAGCGCAACGGCTCCAACGCCCAGAAGCCCGCTGACCGCCGAGCGACCCAAGACGCCGTTGCTGCCCTGTCCAAGGAGGCGGAGAAGGTCAGGTCACGACCAGGTACGGCGCGCCAGAACCAGCCTCATGCCCCGTCCTCGGCGAACATGCCTCCCACGCCTACTGCCAGCGAAGGTGAATACGACTTCGTCGGCAAGGATGACCTTGACGACCACCCTCCCCGACACTGAGATCAACTGCATCATTTAAGCCTTACCGCATTATACCCGCAAGACGCTACGTTGCGTCTCAATTCCCCTCCTTCCAGACCATAATCACCACCGCCACCAGCAAGCAACACCAGTCACCTATTCCTTGAGGCCACGAGAATGCTGACTCTTGCTTGTTTTGGCCTCGACCAGACGGCGATCGTGACCAGGCATGAGGGCACCCAACTCCCTTTCTAGACTGCGACAACGGACTCTTTTTTACACCAACGCTATAGCGCACTACCATATATACCCGCCCTCTGCGATTTGACCATCTTTCCATTCCACGGCGGCGACATTGGATCCAGGGGACTTCCTAGGCGGAAGAGGAACCCATGTCGCATGGCTCGGTCGCCCTTGGCATAACCTCTCTCCGAGTACCACATTCTATGACGGGACGTCACTCGCTACACAAGCCCCAGGAGGCCTGCTTTTTGGGCGTTTAGAGACGTGAGATTTCTTGGTTAACCACGATGTTTTCTGGTTGGGTTGTCTGCTTGTGCTAGCCTGGACGGTGACGCATTTTGTCTTCCCGTGCTGCGGGAGTTGTAGCATGCATGAGTGTTTTGTCCGCGCCATGACACGCGTCATTTGGCCATTTCCGTGTTTCAGACCTACGGAGAAGAGGGCTGCATCTGTGTACATACCAGAGGAGAGGGTGGAAATTCATCTCTGATTCTCTGAGAGGTTTGGTTTCCGCCGACACAGGTTTTGGGTGTCGCCTTCCGCTGGCGTGCGATCTTTCTACTCTCTGTTTGCCTGGGTCTGTATCACGAGACAGGTCATGGCTTCCGACGATCTTGGGTGGTAAGAATTCAACTTATCAACTATTCGACCTTCCAACACACCAAAGCTTTTGCATCTTCCGTCTTCTCAATCCCTGCCCCCCTCTCAAAGGGCGTCGTTACTTGCACAGCATCGTGAAGGAACAAACGTCCATTCCTTTTTTGCCAAAACTGACAAACCCCTGATCCGTGCCAAAGTTGAACCGGACATGCATAGACTTGAGCGCCACGCCGCCAAAGATGGCGTGAGTCTCTGAGCCGCTCTTCTGGATGCCGCCGTAGCATCTTTCACCGTCTCCCGGAACTGGACCAAGGTTGATGTGCTCCTTCTCAATCGTTCCTATGTATTTCCCGCCCGTCATGAAGTTGATGCCGGGAATTCCCGACGCAATGGAGCAAGGGAACAAGTACGAGTCCAACGTTGCATCAAAGGACGATTCTGGGATTTCGGCGTAGTAACTGGCTACAAGCTTTGGCGGGAGGAGCACAAGAGTGGTGCCCGTGTCTATGGTAGCTGTGAACTCGTACATGAGCCACTCAACATCGCCCATGGATGTCATGCGGATCCTCGGGATGCGGAAGTCCCAGTCGTCTGAGTTGGGCATGGGAGGTTCATTGATGAGGTCTCTGCCGCCGCCAACGCTGTTGCCAAAGCCCCAGTAGCCGAGGGACGAGTTGCCGCGCAGGTCGACGTCGATGTAGGGAAAGTGCAAGTGGCTCGACATCCGGTTCAAAAGAGATGGGAACCGCGGCTTGGTTTCCACCGCGCGGCGCTTGGACAGGCCCAAGACGCCGCTGAGGTTCGGATCAACGGCCCAGCGGTTGCTCACGCTGACGACGGACTGTATCGTTGCGTTGGTGATGTTGAACCAGTATTGGTCCTTCGACGAGCCGATGCGGAGCTGCTCGAAGTACACCTTGCCGGAAAGCCCGCTGCCGTCTCCTAGTTCTGGTAAGCTACATCAAGAACGAGAGGGGAGACAGAGAAGGGGGACGAACCGTATTCGGTCTTCCAGGTGACGTTTGGGATTTCTTGGCTGACCACCGACTTCGAGGGGTCGTAGAGCGTGTGCTTGCCATTCTTTGCAGCGTCGCCGAACTGGGTGTCGGTGGACATGAGCCAGCTGCACGTCCCGAGGTTAGCCATGTATTGTATGGGGGAGAGGCTGATCCTGGGGCAGATCTGGGGTTTCCGTACAAATTGGATGTTCCGCTGTCAATCATGACGGGAATGACCTGCGCCTCCGGGTGGCCGACGTATATGTCCGTCAACCAGTAACTGTCCCCCTTGGCGCTGGTTGTCTGAGCGATTGCGGCTGTGAAGCGGGATATCGGTTAGTCTTAGTTTCTCTATCCGTCTCTTTCTGTCTGCTAGGGTTCGCGCGAGGGGAGGAGAGGGGGCAAAACGCACAGGAATATTGACGCCGGGTCAGCAAGTGCGTGTTGAGTGCCTCCGGCACGGGCATGTTCCACTTGCGGCGGGCGGCCGCGAACTCAGCCGGGCCGTCGGGGACGTAGTCCGGGTTGGTGCGGACGGGCAGCGTGAACGACTGGCGGGCCGAGTCGTCCGCGGCAGCGGCAGCGGGCTCCTCGGGCTGCTGGGTCGTCGGGATGGCGTTTGCCACGGCGAGCCACGCGAGCGGGATCAGGGAGAGACGCATCTTGAAAGAGTGATGGTGATGGGAACCAAGTTGGATGCTGTCTTGACGAGAAACGATGTTCCTGACGATGGAAGATGGTAAGCCCTGGGAAAGAAGTGGGAGAAACCTTGGGGGGCGTGT
Source organism: Colletotrichum musicola (assembly GCA_014235935.1). Lineage (NCBI taxonomy): Eukaryota > Fungi > Ascomycota > Sordariomycetes > Glomerellales > Glomerellaceae > Colletotrichum > Colletotrichum musicola. The sequence continues at coordinate 37,677 of WIGM01000049.1, read as the reverse complement.
CCGGAACCTCTCATGGATTCTTGACGGCGGCTTCCTTCTCGTCTATATACCCACCTTCCCTGATAGTTGGCTTCATTGTCTCGGTACGCTCTTTCTTGTCCCGTCAGAAGAGCCAAGACATGTTAGGGTAAAGAAAGCCGAAATGACGATTCTAGCAGGAAGCATTGTTTGTTATGCCTGCTTCGTACCGAACACACTCCTGCTGAACGGACCCTCTCTCCCTGCACCAAGTGATATTCCGGGAAAGGGGGAGTGTTTGTTGCATTGCCCCCCTTGCCGTTATCGTTGTCTGAGTTGTGTCACCCACCGGATCTACCTGCCGGTGCAGATACCCGCGTCTCCTCCTATCGCAAAACGGGAAGGAGGCCGAGAGTATGGTTTTAAACGAAGGAAGATCTTGGTTGGAGGGACGGATCAGGCAGACCGGAGGAAATATTGAAGGAAACATGTGGCAACTGGCTGGTTTACTTCCCATCACGAGGGTCCCACCGATACACACCGAGCGAGTGCTGGGCGAGGCAAACAAGGAATGGATATCTGTTCTCTCTGTCACCGTCACTCCATGTTGGAGTGAGGGAGCAAGAGGAAATGGAGGGGAGATGACAGCGTGGTTCTCGCGATATCTTCCGGGAATTTTGGTGTTGCTCGTGTGGCGGAGCATTGTGCCGTTTGCCTCTGATTCTTCACCGAGGGTAAAGATGCGTGCTTGCGTGGTGTTGTCTGTGTAAACCAGAACCGGAAGCTCCTCCACGGGACCTTGCTTGCGAGGCGAAGAGGGGTGGGACGGAGACGGGAAGGGAAAACCACTGCTGTTTCGTGTTACTCACATGGACGGGACGGACGCGAAGAAACTTTGTTTCCTCTTGTGGGATGTGATCTCGGGCCGGTTGACGTGACGATGTAGATCTCGTGAGGACGGGAACGGGGAGTCATGCGGGCGGGCGTACGCATCATCTTGTTGTAAAGGGGAGGGGGCTTCGTTCTTGTCTGCTGTTGTTGCTGGAGGGATTTGCCGACCGAGTCGGATTGTATTACCAGCACCAACCTCTCTGTGTTCGTTTGTACTTTCGTGGGTTATTTTACGATCATTTCATTCCGAAAATTCGGCATGCCCCTTCTGGCAATTGAAGAATCGGGCGTGCATGGTCAGGGGTTCAGGGTGATGGAAAAGAGGCGGGAAGACGACACTCGGAGAACGGGGTTGTCAGGAATGAGGGCATTCACATTTGCTGCCAGTGCATGCACACACAATGTGTGTCTTGAATTCTTTTAATTCATCAGCTAGAAACGCCTAGGCATGTATGCATGAAAACGCAAAATCCTCAAATATCTATCCTTCTCTTCCCTTACAGCTCGTCGTGCTCGTGCTCCTCATCCTTCTTCGGCTGAGCCTCCTTGTACTGCTCAAACTTCTTCAGGATCTCCTCCAGCTCCTCTTCGCTCGGCGTCTCTCCGTCGCCGCCGAACTGCACGAAGCTGCCGCCGCCGGGGATCTCGACGGTCTTGCCAGCGGGGGGCTCGGGCTCGGCGGTGGAGCTCTTGGACGGGACGGTCGTGGTGGGCTTCTTGCTTCCCTCGGAAGAGGCGGTGTTGGTCGTCGACGAGCTCGAGGCGGACTTGGTCTTCTTCGACTTGGCGCTCGCGCTCTTGCTCGCCTTCTTGCTCTTGCTCTCGAAGTTCTTGACGCCCTTCATGGCGAGGTCCATGCCGGCCTTGTCAAGCTTGTCGCGCTTGGCCTGGAGGTCCTTGACGAGGAGGACGGGATCCTCAGTGGCGGTCAGGGCCTCCTGCTTCGCCTCCATCTCGTTGAGCCACTTGAGCGTGGACTCGTAGAGGTCCTCGACGACGTCCATGTCCTCGCGCTTGTACAGGGGCGGAACGGGGCCGCGCTCCTTGACGACGTCCTCCATCTGGCGCACCTTGGGAGCCTCGTCGTCCTCGAGTCCGTCAAAGTCGCCGGAAGGCGTGGCCGAGGGAGTTTCGGTGGAGGTGCTGGAGGAGTCAGTGGCGGCGGACGCAGAGGCGTGCCACTCGTCGTACTCCTCGAGCTGCTTCTTGATGGTGCCGACAAAGGTCTGGGTAGAGTTCAGGGCCTCCTTGAGGGCCTTGACAAGCTCGGGGCGCTTCTCGGCCTCGTCAATCCTCTTCTGGATCTTGGCAACAGGCTCAGAAAGGGCCTTGTACTTCTTCTTGAGCTCCTCACGGGGGGCATCAGCACCATCCTCGTAGAGCCAGTCGCTGGCCTCGCTGTTCAGCTTCTCCAGGGTGGTGCGCTCCTCGGCGGTGGAGGAGGCGATGAAGGCCTCGTCCTCGAGGAGGTCGCGTACCTTGTAGGTGAAGCCCTCGAGCTGGTTGAGGGCCTCCTCTCTCAGGCGGCGGGCCTTGTCAGAGGCCTCGAACGCCTTGAGGCGATCCTTGGACTTGATCAGCTCGTCGCGGGACAGCTCGGGGCGGCCGGCCTTCTCGACAGTGTAGTCAACGTTGATGGTGACAAGCTGCTTCTTCTTGACGGGCTCAGCGCCATCAGCAGCCTCACCGCTGGGAATGGGAGAGGCCTCGGCCGAAGTGGTCTGAGTCTCGGTCGACGCGGTGGTGGAGGAAGAGGACTCGCTAGAGGCGGAGGCGGAGGCGGACTCGTCATCCTCCTCGCCGCCCAAGGGCTTCTGGTCCTTCTTTCCAAAGCCAAAGAGGTTCTTGACGCCATCAACAAAGCCCTCCTTCTCAGGAGCCTCAGCCTCGCACTCGACGGTGGCCTTGGTCACCTCGACCTCGCCGTTCTCGCTGCTCAGCTTGACGCCGACCTTGAAGTGAATGTCGCTGTCAACGCAGGAGTACTTCTCCTTGAGCTCCGCGACGCTGGCAGTGAGGTTCTTCGTCGCCAGGATCTTGGTGTCCTGCTCGGCGGAGTCAACCTGCTGGTAGAAAGTGACGGAGAAGTCGTCGTGGTTGTTGAAGGTGACATCCTTGGCAACACCGCCCTGGGGAGAGACAGCGGACCACAGACGCTGGTGCTGGAGCTTATCCTTGGCGTTGGTCCACTTCATGCCGGAGGCGAAGTTGGCACCCTCAGAGATGCGGATCTCCTTGACACGGAAGCTCGGGCTCAGCTCAGCCGCGCGGAAAGCGGCACCGAGGACGGCCGACTCGTCAGAGTTGACGTTGGTGCGGATCTTCTCGGGGGAGCCGACGACAGCTTCGAGCTGCTTCTGGACGAAGGGGGTGCGGGAAGCGCCTCCGTGGAGAATGATGGAGGTCAAGTCCGAGAGGTCGAGCTGGGCGGCCTTGAGGGCGTTGAGAACAACGGCATCGACACGAGCGGCGTGGGCCTCGGCCATCTTCTCAAAGTCGGCGCGGCTGATCTTGTACTTGAAGTCGACGTCCTCGTAGAGACCCTCGAAGCTGGCGCCGGTGTTGGTGTTGGCGCTGAGGATGTGGCGCACGCGCTCCGCGTCCTTGGTCAGCTTCGCGATGGCGCGTCCGTGGGCCTTGACCTTCTCGGCTTGGGCAGAGATCTTCTGAGCGCCCTTGGACTCGACGAATTGGGCGACCATGTCGTCGATGATGAGGTAGTTGAGGGCGTCGCCGCCCAGAGTCCTGTCCCAGCCAGTGCCCACCACAGCAACCTCCTGGACCGTCTTGTTGTACTTGCCGACGTCCTTAACTTTACGGCTCTGGAACTTCATTACGGTAGCCTTGGTGGAACCGGCGCCCATGTCGAAGACCAGGTGGTACTCAGGCTTCTCACCGTCGCTGACGTTGGGGAACTGGCGAGAAGTGGCATAGTTGAGACCGACAGCGAGACCGTCGCTGATGAGACTCAGGACCTTGAGGCCGGCGAGATCAGCAGCGGCCTGAATGGCGCGCTTCTCCTCAATGGTGAAGTAGGGAGGAACGGTGAGAACCAGGGAACGGACAGAGAATCCATTTCCGGCGGCGGCCTCAGCGTTCTTCTGAATGCTCTGGAGCTCCATAGCCAGCAGCTCCTCGATGAGCCATGCCTCTTCGTCATCGGCAAAGGCCTTGCTCTTGAAAGCAGCCGTGCCTCGCTCCTTGTTCTTCTCCAGCTGAAGGGCGGGGTGGCGCGCAGCGTACTCCTGGACAATCGGGTCCTCGACGGGCAGGCCGAGGAGAGTCTTCAGGTTCGGGTAGACATCGTGGGGGAATCTGGCAGCGACAGCGACGGCGTCGGAGCCGTAGAGTCTCTCGGGATAGGATCCGGATTTGGGGCTGTTAGAGCTAGGCTTAAAGGCGACGGCGGAGGTCTCCTTGCGGCGTGAATCCTTGGTCAGGACGATATCGAGAGGAACACCGGGCTTGACCAGGGCGGCCTTGATGTACTCGGTGCCCAGGTCGACACCCAGGACGGCCGAGGCAGCAAATACTTGGGCGGAGAAGAAGAGGACGCAGCCGAGAACAATCGTCAACGGCGAGAAAGTTCGTTGCGCCATGGCGTGCGGTTTGCGCCCAATGGCGCTGTGAAAGATCGCTTTTTTCTGGTGTGTATCGTAGAGGCGAAAGTCAGTTGGTGCCAACAGTGACGGGAACTGTTGGGCAAGTCCCTGCGAGAGACTTGTGAAGCTCGAAATCGCAGTGGGTGTAGAGAATGAAGACAGAAAAACAAAAGCGAGGCGAAAGGAAGGGGTTTGGACGACCCAGAAATAGAGGATATAGACAAGCGGAGGGTCGTTCAACGAGACGTGAAGGTGTCCTCTACTGGATTCGGTGCCATCCCCAGATTGGGTCGGGTCTCTCTCTCAGCGGGCAGGGTAAGGTAGGTACTTGGCGGACGTACCCATTGCTGACTTGTCCAGTGGAGGCCGAAGAGGACAGCTGTAAGAAAAAAAAGTTGTGGCGCGGACCCCAGCAAGCCTGCAAGGCTGAACGAGCGATAAGCACCCAATTGGCGCGATAAGATTGGCGCCGGGAGTTGGTGGCAGTTGTTCCGACAGGGGTAAGAGCAGCTGTCCAGGGGTCAAGCCACAATTAAGGGGCCAACGCCGAGCTTCCATCGCAGGTTCCTTTTCAAAGACGATGCACTCACTGACTGCTGTTACCTAAAGGTTACGTGAGGCATGACACCATCAATAGCGGTCAGTCACCGCAGACAAGGCATATCCGCAGTTGATTGCATTTGTCCGTGTCCCAGGTCGAATATCAATCTTCTTTTCCGAGACTAGTGTAACGAATGTCCGGATTGCAGGAGTAGCTGTAAGCCATACACATCGAAGCTTCGCGATGCATACTCTGCCCTCACCAGAAGTTCCTTGCTCGCCATGGGCTAAAATGCTTTACCCGGTACGGTTTGGGAGGGCGGAGGTCCCTGGCCGTCTTCGGGCCAAGACGCAAGTCGTCAACCTGGACCATCGAAGGCAACAGAAACCCCCCACTCTTGAATGAGAAGAGAATTACGTACTGATTTGTTTTCAGCCGAGAACAAGCCCATGCATGACATTCGAAAGCTGCCCCAACCTTGAAGAAGCCGAATTTGTCCAGTTGCTATTTTCGCATGCCACTTAAACAACTAAGATGATGACAGCGAGGCATTCGGCTTTAGCTGGCGCTTTTCGGTCTTAACTGATGAATTTGGAGATCGCGGGGTAGGTACAAATCTATAGCTACAGTGGGGCTCCTCATGGCGGGGTACAATGACAGCTCCCATGCATAGTGTCTTAGAGGGCTTGTGGTTTTCATCTCCCTAGATCACCTCGGCCTCGAGTCACCGCAATTGGAACGTAAAGAGGGCAGGATTTGAGTTGGTCATATTGCACTTGAGCTCGCCGTCATCATCAACCACACTGTTTGCCAGCGTCATTGCATTTGACCCACCCCGTTCAACATGGCTTCCGTCGATAATGATATCAGGGGCCGACTGGCGCTGGTGACGGGAGCGTCTGGTGGGTAAGACGAAGCTTCTCTAGCTTCTTAATACACAGGCTTACATTTCGTAGAATCGGTGGGGCATGTGCTCGAGAGCTCTTCATCCAGGGCGCTCGCCTCGCGCTGACCAGTTCATCCGAACGCACTTACAGCAAGATATCAGACCTAGCCGAAGAACTGAGGAAAAGCTCAGACGAGAACACCGAGATATCCTGCCACGTGGTAGACATGTCCTCGGTCAAAGGGATTGAGGAGCTCTTCACGCAAATCAAGGACGAGCACGGCCAACACCCAGACATCCTCATCGCCAATGCCGGCACCGCCGGCTTCAACAACAAGGCGAATCCTTACATCGAGAGCATATCGCTCGAGGAGTTTGACTTCACGATCTCGATCAACCTCCGCGCCTACTTCCTGCTTTGCAAGCTGGCGATGCCGCACATGACGGCCCAGCACTGGGGCCGGATCGTCTTCGTCTCGTCCATCTCCGCCATCGGGGGCGGCATCAACGGGTGCCATTATGCCGCCAGCAAGGCTGGAATCACCGGATTGATGAAGAACCTCGCTTCGAAGCACGCCAAAGACGGAGTCACGCTCAACGATGTCGCGCCGGCGATGATAGGCGAGACTGGCATGATACCCGACGAGAAGCGCGTCGAGGGCACGCCGGGAGATGTGAAGAACATCCCCGTCGGCAGGCTAGGCACGCCGCAGGAGTGTGTGAATGTGGTTGTGATGCTTTGCAAGACTGGCTACTTGACAGGGCAGAGTATACTACTGAGCGGTGGTCTCAAGTAAACCGACCGATGAGTGCATATCGATGCTCAACTGGAGCTTGCCAGATTGGGTAGATGGATGAACATTGTGATACCCATTGAAGGGAGGTTATAAGGCCGCGGGCCAAAGTAAGCTACAAATGACAGAATTTTGAAGAATTAATCTGTATTAATCACAGAAATGGGCCGTCTGCTGGAAGCCCAGACTCTATGACCCCCGGTCTCTTTCGAGTTGATTCTACTGTCTTACTTAACGTCGTCGTCCCTCCCGTCGTCATCGTCGTCGTCGTCGTCAGTTTAGAAAATGGGAATGCTACAGGGATAGTAGGGACATCAGAGACAGCAGTTACATTGAGTTGTTTGGCCTATCTCTCGTGCAAGGTCGGGAAAATATCTGAAGTAAAGTAGTCAATGTAAGTGTACATAGTAACGCTCGGTTTCATCATCTCATGACCCGCGCCTATCTAGACGCCCTATTCCATGCCTGTATTCCTAAAACCAAAAACCGCTCATTATGAAGTGTTGTTGTTGCTGGAGACTGTTAGTATGATACGACAAGAGACAGCGCGAGGCGCTTGCTGAAGCGTACCGGGACCAATTTTTCTGAGTGGCTCACCGCAACGTATTGCCCGCGCGTCCAGTCCCCAGGCCTTGAGGCCAGTTGGCAGCGTGTAGCACCGCTGAGACATGGCAACACGAGGCCCCGGATGGCCCGAAAAGTCGCACTTGACGGCTCATCCTACCAGGAGCCGATGTAGTAAGCTCCCGGTGTCATTCTTTCAATCATGCCACCGACTACGCTCAGTCTTCCTTAGAGTCTTCCGTTTCGTCAATGATCTTGCGAGGCCACTCAGGGCAGATGTCGATTTGGTCCCGGGGAAACCACAGTTCCAGAAAAAGAAACAGCAAGTAATCGACAATCACGACTATGCAAAAGAGCTTGCCCGCCCAAATACCACAGCCGTAGTATCGCTTGAGTCGATCGATGAGAGCAAAGGAACGGACACGGCTTGCGCCATTAGCAGCGTCGTAGCCGTAAAACTCGGCCTCGCTGAGCTCGCCAGAGATGCCATGGTAGACCCGCTCTGTTCGCATAGCTACGTTCGTCCACGAATACATCTTCTGTACTTGCTCGTGAAAGCGCTCGGTTCGGACCTTGTTCGCTCTCAGGGCAGCGATTGCCTTGCCTGTCGCAAAGACCAGGTCATCTTCCTCGGGCTTTGCGAACACGGTCATGTGGGACGGGAGAACCTCGGGGATGCCTCCCACCTGGGTGCACACGACGTACAGGCCGCAGCTGGCTGCCTCGACAATGACGGTTCCGAAGGCCTCTGTCAAGCTAGGATGGAGGTAGATGTGGCCGCGCACCATGACATCGCGCACCTCCTCGTGACGGATGGGGCCCAGCATCTCAACCCTATCTTGCAAGACATTTTGCTCGATCATCTGCTCGAGGTCGATGGCCTTCGGGCCTGACCCGGCGATGACGAACCTCGTGTTCGGGTGGTTCTCCAAGATGCGGGGGATCGCAGCGGTCAAGAGATCCGTCCCCTTGTTATAGAAAAGGCGGGATATGACCACGATGGTGATGGTGTCATTCGGGCCTAGCTGGTGCGCTGGGGGTGGGTGCTGGCCAAAGGCTTGCCCCGTATCGGAGGATGGGTAGTCTAGGGGGCGGAAGTTCTCGGCGACGACTGCGTTGGGAATGACCGAGACCATGAGAGGATCAAGGGATGCTCGTAGAACGGTATTCTCTTTGCTGCGACGAGGATAACGGGTTAGCTTGGCCGGGGAATGGCGGGCGGCGACGCAACGTACCATGTATGGCTGACGCAAATGACGTGGTCCACGTCGCTGAGGGAGAACTTGAGGATCTTGTTTGTCAGGATGCTAGTCGCATCTGCGAACCCAAAGAGGGAGTGATCGGTAAAGACGGTCCGGAGGCCCATGGTCCGGCCGTGCAGAATGGCCTCATGGCACAGGGTGCTCAAACTCGCATGGCCGTGGACGATCTCGATCTGTTCGCGAATGAAGATGTTGCGAAGGATGGGGAAGGCCGAAAGAACGGTCGGAAAGGTGGCTGATCGGAAGATGACGAGAAAAGGAATGTGATAGACCCTCAGGCCGTTGGTGAGATTGCGCACGCCGCTGCGACCCTCGTAGGCGTGGGTGATGATGATGACTTTGTGTCCGCGATCGATCAGTTTGCTGGAAAGCTGGTAGATGTGGCTCTCGACTCCCCCTGGTTGCGGGAAGAAGAAGTCGCTAACCATAGCGATCTTGTACCGTCGCGCCATCTTGATCGGTTTCGCTCGACACGAGAAACCCTCACCTCCAGCCGTGGTAATTGCGCATTTTATGCGACGAGGGCGAGGGCATGAACGGAAAGTTTTTCGCAATCCCGTGTGAGCTTTCTCAACTAAGGTTCGTGGTACTACATACTCCCCCAGGTTCCTATTGACGTTGGCTTAAGCTCTGGTGGGACGCATGCGCGCATCGCGTCCGATAAGAAAGGCGGTAAGTTCTGGCAGAAAGCGATAAGGAAATTAATTCCAGGCGCAAGTCTGATTCTTCCTACCTGCCTTGACCATGAACTTGCCCACTCCTGCAGTGTCTCTAAACGACTCAATGGTTGCCTCCAAAGTTGGTTGAAAAGAGGGCCGTTATATACGAAGTGTTGTCGCCGTCGTCCGACACTGTCTCTCTGCAACTTTTCTCTACCGTCGCAACACATTTTCCTCCTAGACAGGCTGCCCCTCACAGTCCCGCGGAAAATGTATAATCGATACGTCCCTCCGAAGAAGGAGGCGTCGAACCCTCCTTCCGCGGCTGCAGCCGCAGCTTCAGTGGAAAACTCTGAACCAGCGACGAACGGCGCCACTGCTGGAGTCTCGACCGCTGGAGCCTCGACCGCCAGCCCTTACGCCCGATACGTACCCACAAAGCGCAAACCTCGTACTTCGCTTGCCCCAGAAGAAGAAGGAGCCTCCAAGCAACTGTCTCCCGCTCCTACTACTCCGGCAAAGAAGTCGAGAACCGCAGAGAACGATGCCGACGCCGAAGAAGCCACCCCGAAGACTAAGAAGCAGAAGAAAGACGATACACCAAGGGGCGACGACGTGGACAAGATGGAGGTAGACAACGATAAAAAGCCCAAAAAGGCCAAGAAGAAGCAGCAGAAGGAAGAGTCTGAAAATGACGGGGTTGATGCAAGACAAAAGGCCATCCTAGCCAAGGCGACCAAGTACTTGAAGGCGTCGGAAACGGCTCGAGAGGAAGAAGCCGCCCGAGATGATGCTCCCGAGCCCATGGATATCGACGAGGAAGGGGCTGCTGAAGAAGAAGTGGAAGAGCATGGATTGGAGCCCCTGCCGCAACCCGAACCGGTTTCTCTCGACACGTCTGATCCCTCGTATGAGACTCTTCCTTCATGGCTCGCCGCTCCGATCCGTGTAAACCCCAGTTCCCGAACCCCGTTCTCCGAAATGTCCGGCATCCACCCCAAGGCAGCTGAAATCTTGGAAGCGAAGGGATTCAAGGACGCCTTTGCGGTTCAAACGGCAGTCGTTCCGCTCCTGATTCCGACTTGCAAGAACCGTCAAGGTGATGTTCTCGTCGCAGCGGCGACTGGTTCCGGAAAGACTTTGGCATACGCCCTTCCCATTGTTCGGGACATCAGCCAGGAGGTTGTTACCCGGTTGCGAGCCATTGTCGTTCTGCCGACGCGTGAACTGGTCAAGCAGGCCCAGGAGATTTTCGAAATCTGTGCCAGCGCGTTCAATGGCCGCAACCAGAAGAGAGTTCGCATTGGCATTGCTATCGGCAGTCAGCAACTCAAGAACGAACAGGCCAATTTACTCGAGAGACAGGACAGATACGACCCCGAGGCCTACAAAGAAGCCTGGCAGCGCGAGATCGACGCATGGAAGACTGTTGAGATCGAGGACGAACTGGATCCCGAGGTGGAGCTCCGAGAGAGGCCAAAGATCAGCAAGCTACCCGACTTCGTGGAAGCTTACGGCTCCAAGGTCGACGTGTTGATCTGCACTCCCGGTAGGCTCGTCGAGCACATCAAAGCCACTCGCGGATTTTGTTTGGACTATGTGCGCTGGATGGTGGTTGATGAGGCCGATAAACTTCTGGCGCAGTCTTTCCAGGGCTGGCTGGACGTTGTGATGCCCAAGCTGCGCACGATGAAGTTTAGCGCACGCGACCATCCCAAGTCCAACCTCACAGGCGTGCGCAAGGTCGTCCTCTCGGCAACCCTCACCCGAGATCTCAGTTTGCTTAGCGGGCTCGAGCTACGCCGGCCTCAGCTTGTTGTTCTCGAGGGCGAACAGGCTGACGGCACTGCACCGATCGCTGAGCACACTCTGCCGACGCTCCTGACGGAGGCCGCTATCAGAGTGCATGATGCTAATCTCAAGCCCCTCTACCTGATTGATCTTCTCCTCGGCGGCCACCTCATGTCGGAAACTGCCCCGAAGACGACGACTGCGGCCATAGAGGACGACACTTCCTCAGACGGGACCTCCCATGCGGACACAGATACGAGCTCCGATTCGGACACGAGCTCAGATTCCGACACCAGCTCAGACTCGGATTCAGACTCCGACTCCGACTCCGACTCTGACTCAGAGGTCAGCTCGAAGGCCTCCAAGCCGACAAAGAAGGCGACATCCGCCTCCGCCTCCGCCACTCCTTTCACCACAACGGCCCTCATCTTTACTAAATCCAACGAATCCGCCCTCCGTCTCTCCCGACTTATTTCGCTGCTGCACCCTTCCCTGGCTCCTGCCATTGCGACCTTAACATCAACCCAGAAGACTTCGGATCGTCGTCGGGCTCTCCGCGCCTTTGCTGCCCGCCGCATTCGTCTCCTCGTCGCATCCGACCTGGTTGCCCGCGGTATTGATTTGCCCCAACTAGACAACGTCATTAACTACGACCTCCCAGCCAGCGCCGCTGGCTACGTCCACCGTGTCGGCCGTACTGCGCGAGCCGGCCGGGCCGGTGCCGCCTGGACGCTTGTGGAGGACGGCGAAAGTGGTTGGTTCTGGGGCAAGATCGCCAAGAGCAAGGGCATTCGGCGCACAACCAAGGTGGACCGCCTGCGTATTGGCGACCCTGCGAACGGTGGCTTTGGCGAAGAGAAGGTGCAAAAGTATGAGGAGGCGCTGGAAGAGCTGGGCAAGGAAGCTGGCAAGACGAGGAGGCAAAGATAGTGTTGTCTGTCAGTAGTGTCTTATTATAATACCAAATACGTGAACAACAGAGCCGCGGGATGAAAGGCAACGGCATATATAATGCAAGCCAACGGTGATTTCGATGAACAGAAGGTGCAAAAGTACGAGGGGGCGCAGGAGGAGCTGGGAAAGGAGATCCACGGCAGAAAGCAGTCCAGTAGCATTATCTCAATAAAGCGCCAAATAACCAAAGAACGAGAGAGTCGCGTGAGAGCAGAGCCAATATATATGATGCAAGTCAATGGTGGAATTGGTGAAAAGAAGACGCAAAAGTAGGAGAAGGCGCTGGGAGCCTGGGGGCAGAATGCGAGGAAGTCGACGACGGCAACGGAAACATATGCAGCCAGGACGCATCCGTCGGTGGTGTCTTATTATGATACTGAATAAACGAAGAACAGAGCCGCGGGACGGTACAGGAAACAACGTGGACAATGTAGAGCACTCTTGCCGCGTCGCCTCTTCCGTCCAAATTCCCCAATCTCGTGCGCCGAAGAAGTCGTCGTGGTATGCTCATACAACTGGTCAGATGACGAGCGACCTACCATTCTTGTCCCAGGCACCTGTGTCAGTTCACCACAGCTGGCCCCAAAAGGTCGTCTCGATATACGTAGGCTACTGGTATAATTGAACCAAACAAGGGCATCCATCTTCGCAACGAGGTAGACCACCCGCTTGGGAGCCCAGGGGAAGATCTATTCGGCAAAGTGAACCTGCAAGAAGTTTGAGTTTGCAACGCTGAGTCGGGAAATCGGCCAGACAACACAACAGAAGGTAGTGGCCGGGAAGGAAGTAGTATATAGTCCATCAGCAGTCGCTTATACAACGCCGAATAATCACAGAACAAAGCTGCGGGACAGAAAGACAAATGGTATGGATCTCTGTGTTGACGAATCGGAAGCACTTACGACCATCGCAGAATACATGGCAAACGAAGCGGAACTCCCACCATTGAGGATTCAAGTCAAGAAGTGGCTGGAGGAGCCATGGTACTCAGATATCGTCGGATACCTCATTGAAGATGACCTCGGCCTCAACAATCACGAACTGAGAACGCTGAAGGGAAGAAGCCAACCATTCTTGATACAGGACGGAATCCTTTATCGTCTGGACTCTTGTGGAGGACGGCGAGAGCGGATGGTACTGGGGGAAGATCGCTAAGAGAAAGGGGCATCTTTGATACCACAAAGGTGGCTCGTCTATTGCATCGGGAAACGAAGGAGCGGTGGGTTTAGCGACCAGAGTCAGAAGTAGTGTACGAGGAAGTGCTGGAAGAGCTAGGGAAGGAGGCCGGCTGGTAACTGTGTCTGCCTACGTAGTAGGTACATGTAGATTGATTATATCTTCAGCGTAAGAATCAAAACACACGGCAGTCATGAAAGCCAAATACCTCCTAAAGTCACCAAGGAACTTCACTCCCATCATACAAAAAGAACCTCCCACCATCCCCCCTCCCCAACCCTTCCAACAGCCTCAAAATCCCCCCAGCGCTATCCGCAACCTCGACAGTCGCCCCGGGTCCCCCGGCCTTGGTCTTGACATGCCCCGGATCAACAGCCACGACAACGACGCCCCTTTCCTTAAGTTGCTTCGCCTGGTGCACCGTGAGCATGTTCAGCCCGGCCTTGCTGATGGCGTACGGCGTGAGAACGTGCGGCACCTTTCCCCTCGCGACCCAGCCCAGGCTCCCCGCGCCGGAGGTGATGTTCGCCACCACCGTGCCCTTCCCATCTTCAGGGGTTTGAAAGAAAGGAAGCAGGACCTGGAGCGTGCGCGCGGGGCCGAGGACGTTGCTCGTCATGTGCGCCTCCAGCGCGGCCGCGTCGAGGGTGGAGGCCGTTTGGTCCGTGTACTGCAGCGTCGCGGCGTTGTTGATCAACACGTCTACTTTGACGTTGGGCCCGAGGGCTGTGGTCAAGCGCTCGGGGAGGGCGGAGATGGAAGGCTCGGAGGAGATGTCGCATTCTAGGATGTGTACTGCCCCCTCGCCCGCGGCCTTGATGGACTCCAGGTCGGAGAGGTCTGCGGCGAGGTCGCGGACGAGTGCGACGACGGTGGCTGAGGGGATTTTGCTGAGCTGGTTGACGTATTCGAGGCCGATGCCGCCTCGGGCGCCGGTGATTACGTACGTGGGCATGGTGATGACGAAGGAATGAGGCGGAGCGAGGCTTTTCTGGTAGGCACGGGGGAAGTGAAGATCAAGTGGGACGAAGGAAGCTATTTCTACGCAGGGAGAAGATGAGGATTCTCTATTCTCAAGGCGGCGACGTTGAAGATTTCAAAGCATTTGCGGAATTCGAATCCGCGGGCGTGGTGGGTGTGATCAGCTTACCTACCCTTCAAGGGCCCTGTTCGAGGAGCACGTAATGGATCACCGAGCTTCCTCGACCCGATCTGCCGCTGAAGAAACCGAGAAATCGGCAGCGGCGATTGGTCATACATCGAAGTCTTCAGCAACGGAGAGATTAGGCTGAATGTAGCTTGCATGAAGACCGAGGGGACGTGTCAGCACTCCTCCGGCAGAGCCGGTAGATCGGGGTTCCGCTGTGTGTCCGGGAGCGGAGTGGGTCGGATCGGGATTTATGGAGAACGGGCTTTTTAGTTTACGGTCGGGACCTACTCACGGCGCCTTCGGCGGATCGGATGATCCTGACCCCGCGTGCAGGTACCAGACGCCGTGCATGATGCATGGCAAGATGAGATGAGCCGGCGTAGTTTAGATGACACTCGAGGGACATTTGCGCATCTGCTTTCCAGTCCGCTGGAGGGACTGCACGCGAGTGAGGCCTCTTCTCGCAATGAATCATTCCACTCTCCTCGTGATACATTGCGCCCCCTTTCCCAACGTCTCTAGCTCTTTCTCTCAACGACACAGCCAGACCCTTAGCCAGTGTCAAGACACAACCAGCCGCCCGGCAGAGTTGCCAGCCGGGGCGGGGAGGGGGAGGCGTTCCAAAACCCCCGCCCGGAACGAGATCAGACCAGTTCAGTTCGGCCAGTTCGGTCGGTCGTTCGGAGGGGTTCGCTCACCCTCTTTGTGTCGGCTGTGTTTGTCTGGTCTCTCCCTCCGTGTCTCGACCAGAGAGAGCGGTCTGGTTTCGCTTGGCGCGGCGAGTGGGCAGCAAGAAAGAAGAAGGGCGCGTTGGCAGAGAGAGGCACAGCGAAGCCAGCCGAGCCGGTTTGTTAGCATCTTCTTGGCAGGGTGGCTGGTTGGATGGACGGGGTAGACCGCCACACGCGAAGGAAAGAAAAAAAGCCACCGGGTGTTGAGTTCGAGTTGCTGTGCAGTGTGACTGTTACCTTGAATCAGGGAAGCAACGCGACATGCGGATGCATGGTCACCAATTACAAGTCTTCGGCATCCAGAGTTGTGTGTGTAGACTAGAGTTTGGTTCGAGAGGTGTTTGATAAGATGGAGGGAATGCTCTGTAAAGCTCTGTAAGGCGGGCGCCCTACCTGGTAGGTTTTCGGAGCGCTGAGCCGAATGTCAGAAATTCAGCCTGACGTCAGAGGGGATGACCCCTGAAGCAGTTGAGAGCCTTTTCTCTCTCTTCCGTTTCGTCGTTTTGTTTTTTACTCCCGCTATCTTTTCATGGGGGATGGGTGACAGGCTATCAAACAAGGTCAAATTGCCCGCGTCTTGGCGAAAAGTTGTTGTTTCCAGTGCAGGGCGACCGGCAGATTTTTTGGAGGGAGGGGGGGACCAGGGGTTGAGCGCCGACGGCACGTGTGAGCAGCTCAGCGTTTGGATGGTGTCGTGCCAAGGAAGAGCATTCGCTGGAGTTTAGTTTGCTCGTCGCTTCCCGTCATCCCTTGGCCCTGTTTGGTTCATCGTCGCGTTGTTGTAGTGTTGTGTACCGCACCGCATGTGCAACTGAGGACTGGAGCTTTCCAGAGGGCATATGTGTTTGCAGGTGATTTGATGATGTCAGGGAATTGCTTGGCATTCACCGGTCGCGAGCGAGTGAATCACTGTGCTTCCTCGCCTAAAGCCATGGTGCTCCAACAGTAGCAAATCGGGATCCGGTGAGACGAAGTGGTGGGAGGTGAGACGACCAAGGGTGGCAGTGCACGCTGTGTGCGGGCAGCGGACCACTCCGGCCATGATCTGTTGCTCTGAGAGACGACGGGAAGAAGCTTGCGGCTGGCCACGGGGGTCTCGCTCCGAGAGTTGCATGCCCTTGATGCCCACGGCAAGGGGATGACATGCTGATCCTTTTCTCGCCGGCCGCCGATGGTGATGGCATGTTGAGATGGAACATTCCGTCCGATCCTCTGTCCAACTCCCCCCCCCCCGGCTCCTAACTACGGTACTTAGGTTCCCCTCACCCAAAACACCTCGTTATCGCGATGGATAAGAATGACAAGAGGAAAGAGAAGGAACTCCTGATCGAAGAGAAGAAGGAGGAGCCTTAGGTCTTAGCTTTCGCCAAGCAGGACGGACTGTGGCTCATGCTCACTTCGGGCGGCCTCCTGTCCTTCCCTTTTCTGCGAATGTCTCGGCGGGCATTTTTCTCAAATATCAGTCCACTGTGGGAGCCTGGGAGGTGAGCTGTCAGAGGCCCAAGCCCCCCGGGGGGCCCTACCAAGAGGAAGTACCTACCGGTGAGAGAGCCAGCGCTTAGGTACCTTTACCGCCTGAAGGGAATGCATTCGGAGGACTGGAGTGAACACTGGGCCCGTGGGCCGGGGCCTGACCCCACCTTCCCGTGCTTGCAGCAAGCGGAAGGCACTGGACAGATGTATCCGTACAGGGCATCAGGTACCTGAGGGACGAGTCTTATCTGAGCTCCCGTGCCCGAGATGGCACCTTGTGCTAGTGCCAAGGTATTGGTGCTCCCCTCGACGGTAACCCTGCCATGTCCCTGAGCTGCACGTTGGCGTCACTCTCCTACGGTGTGCGGGATGAGATGACACTTGGGCCGGAAGGTGGGAAAAAAACAACGACATGCGGAGTAATAACATGCAGTAACAACAGAAGGAAAGAAGCCGGCCAGGCCTGGCCAGATAGCAAGCACAACCAGCAACCGACACTCAACCCCAATCTGCCATACCTAACTACTTATTCACCGTAGTACTTCAGTACTTAGTCAGATGCAAGCTAACCGAGTCAATCAAATTGTCAACCAAGCACACCCACCGCAAGGCATTGTCAAGCTGCCTTGAGATGGCAAGTCCTTTAATGTGGTTAATTCCACCCAGAATCAAGACATGGTTTGGCGCCCCCTTGTGCAACTAGACTGCATCGGATCGCCCATGACGCCCTGGGACGGTAATTACCCTTGACTATCCCTCACGAACTGCCATTTGTTCGACTCGCCTTCCCTCCACCCCTTCGCTGATGAGCGTCTTGGCGTCACACCTTGTCCAAGCAGTTGCTCAGGGAGCTTGCAAGCTCGCCAAGGCACCTGGCCAGTTAATACCTGGGTTGCTAGGTAGTTATGACAGGTATGGGCGACTACCTCTCCCGCCTCTGCATCTTTACGTACAAGGCGTGGACGGGAGCTCTTGGCACCAAGTATTGCGCTCTATCTTGTGCCCAGAAGGCCAAGACAGCCCACGGGCAGCCATCGTGGCTGTGCCTGGCGGTGACTTTCTTTCCCTTCCTCCCCGTTGGATTCAGGCCATGTGCACTTTGCCTTGCCCTGTGGTGTAGTGTAGGTCCGTAGGACATGGTAGACAGAGTGAGAACGGTCGGTAAGATGCAAGCGAGCAGGCCCAGGTAATGGGGGTGAATGTGGGTGAGGTGATAGGTGGGCTGGGCCGGGCCTTCAGTTTCCCTCCTCCATCTCCATCGTAGGCCTTTTCTCGAGTATTCTCTGGTATTCAACACCACCCTTCTCACGCTCACTGCCCATCGACCCTGCGTGCGTGCTTTCCCTGCAGTGAGCTCCCCTTGCTCGCTTGTCTCGTTTGGCTTTCGTCTCCGTCAAGGCCCGAACAACTGTTCAACAACACGTCACCTCACCTTTCCATCGTGACTCTTCCGTCCCGCCTCGACGTGGGCAGCTACCTGCTCGTTCTCGCCTGACTACTCCCGACTTCTTCCAACCTTACATTTTACTCCGCCTCACCTTGCTACCTTCCCGTCTCTCGCCAGGCACCGTTCTTGTCCAAGGTTTTCGCAGACAGGTTACAGCCACCCTCGGAAGATTGGGAGACCCATCAGGCCCAGAAATCTAGCCGGCGATTCACCCCGGCATCCCAAACCCGCCACTGGAAAAGAATACCTAGTGTATCGCCATCATCATCTTCACCGAGCGCCTATTCATTGCCGCTCCTTCCCTCGATTCTCGCTGTCCTACTTTTCCAGACAACAACACGCGCTAATGGCCGGCTCGATACTCGTCTGCACACACCGCCCCTACAGCAGCATCGACCGCTGCCTCTCCGACTCCGCCTGAGCAGCATTCAACACCTATTGCTTGTTATCCCCCCTCGCGCCTTGTACACACCTACCCGCCCTTACCGACCTCTTCAACCACACCGGCCTTTGTTTGCGCCGCAGCCAAACGAATCAGTCGTCTGCGGCTATTCATTCAGAATTTTTTTTTCTGAAAGCAACCGCCCGCCAAGGACCGCGTTTGCGCCAGACAAAAAAAGAAACCCCATTTGGTCGACATTTTTTACACTTCCAACTCCCACCCTCTGCCTGTCCTCTGGGCATCTCACCGAGGACGACAAGGCAGACAGACAAGGCGAACCATAATCCGCATCAAAAAATAACAACATCACAACCATGCCGAGAGGTCCCTCGCCGCTGAGGCGGCCAAGAGCGCCGACCATCACGCTCGACACCTCGGCGGTCAACGATCAAGGTATGACGCCATGTCGCGTTCCTCATCCCTGGATCGATTACCCAAACGAGTGCTCAAATCCCGCCTCTTGGGCTGACCACTAACAATCGCGTCCGCCTGCAGAGCAGCACTCACACACATCCTCCTCGCCGTCCTCTGAAAACGGCGACGAAGTGAACAATACGTTATCCGTGCCGACCAACAGGAAGTCGCGCTCCGGGTCCTGGGACTCGAATAACACGACGTTGGCCAAGTCCAAGACGAACGACGGCACCGACAAGGGCTCCCCGACCGGCCCGCACTCCGGATCCGCGAAGGGCTTTGGCGACAACCCCGATGCGCTTGCACCGAATCCCGGCGAGGAGGACAGTTTCAACGTGCAGAACAACCCCTTCGCATTTTCCCCGGGACAGGTTTCCAAGCTTATCAACCCAAAGAGTTTGGATGCATTTTTCGCCGTTGGCGGCCTGGCTGGTTTGGAAAAAGGCTTGCGAACGGACCGACGCGCCGGTCTCAGTCTCGACGAGTCAAATCTGGAAGGAAGTGTCTGTTTCGAGGAGGCAGTCGCGGCCGGCAAGAAGATCCAATCACCGGTGGAGCCTGTGCGCACGGACGCCCTGCAGCAGGACGCAGTTCAACACCACGATGCAGGCAAGGGCTTCGATGACCGGAAAAGGGTCTTTGGCCAAAATGTCCTCCCCGAGAGGAAATCCAAGTCGCTGCTCCAGCTCGCCTGGATAGCGATGAAGGACAAGGTTTTGATTTTGCTTAGCGTCGCTGCCGTGGTTTCCCTGGCACTGGGCTTGTACCAAACCTTCGGCGCAACCCACCATGGTGATGATACAGCCAAGTTGGAGTGAGTAACAACACCACAACACCACAACCATTTATATCCGTTCAAACAGCTAATTTTAATGCCAGATGGATAGAAGGAGTGGCGATAATTTGTGCAATTACGATCGTCGTCGTCGTCGGATCCCTCAATGATTGGCAAAAAGAGCGTCAATTCCGAAAGTTGAACCAAAAGAAAGAGGATCGCGTTGTCAAGGTCATCCGCTCGGGAAAGCCCTCCAACGTTTCGGTCCACGATATTCTGGTCGGCGACGTCATGATTCTCGAGCAGGGAGACATCCTTCCGGTGGATGGCGTATTCATCGACGGCCACAACGTCAGCTGCGACGAGTCCTCAGCAACCGGAGAGTCCGACCTGATCAAGAAGATGCCCGCAGATGCTGTAATGAAGGCGCTGTACGAGGAAGACGTCAACCCCAAGAAGCTTGACCCATTCATCATTTCTGGAGCCAGAGTTCTGGACGGCGTAGGAACTTTCTTGGTCACGGCTGTTGGCCAGAACTCCAGCCACGGAAAGACCATGATGTCTCTTCGCGACGATCCCGGCTTGACTCCTCTGCAGCTCAAGCTGAACATTCTCGCGGGTAAGTGTCTATGCCCCCCTAACATGCTGCTAGCTCATTTACACAACTCATAGGCTACATTGCGAAGCTCGGCAGCGGCGCTGGTCTGCTCCTCTTGGGTGTTCTGACCATCGAGTTCTTGGCTCACCTGCCCAACAACAGCGACACTCCGGAACAGAAGGGCCAGCGATTTCTCCAGATTCTGATTACCGCCATTACCATCATCGTTGTTGCTGTCCCCGAAGGCCTACCTCTGGCGGTTACACTCGCCCTGGCCTACGCCACGAAGCGGATGACGAAGGAGAACAACCTTGTCCGACACCTGCAATCATGCGAAACCATGGGAAATGCTACGGTTATCTGCTCTGACAAGACCGGTACCCTGACCGAGAATGTTATGACGGTGGTGGCTGGCACTTTGGGCACGGGCAAGCTGAGGTTTGGAGATGGAGAGGCTGAGTCTGGCCAGGCCGAGTCAAGTGGTCAGGAGGAGCATGTCCAGGTCCCCGGAGACGACAACAAGACGACGAAGACGGCCTCGATTCCGATGTCCAAGCTCTCGTCTGCTCTGGATTCCGACTACAAGGAGCTTGTCAAGCAATCAATCGCGATGAACACGACATCATTCGAGTCGGAGGAGAATGGCAAGCACGAGTTTGTTGGCACGAAGACCGAGACCGCCCTGCTCGACTGGGCTCGCAACTGCTTCGCACTCGAGAAGCTCGCTATCGAACGCGAAAACCACCCCGTTCAGCAGCTCTTCCCTTTCAACTCGAAGCGCAAGTGCATGGGTGCCGTTGTCCGCCTGCCCGACAACAGATACCGCATGTTCATCAAGGGTGCCCCCGAGATTCTCCTTGGACAATGCTCTCATGCTATCGCCGACCCCACAAAGAACCCGACGGCCTCTCCGATGGAATCTCAGCAGCAAGACGAGATTCGCCGCGTCATTACCGAATACGCCACTCGATCGCTCCGTACCCTGGCCCTCACCTACCGAGACTTCGAACAGTGGCCGCCCAAGGACTCTCGCAAGGAAGAGGGATCGCAGAACATTGACTTTTCCAGCGTCTTCAAGAACTTGACCTGGTTGGGCGTTGTTGGCATTCAGGATCCCGTTCGAGCCGGCGTGCCAAAGGCTGTGAACGACTGCCGCATGGCCTCCGTATCCGTCAAAATGGTCACTGGCGACAATGTCGAGACTGCCCGCGCCATCGCTCGGGACTGCGGAATTCTGACCGAGAAGGGCAAGGTCATGGAGGGAGTCGAGTTTCGTCGCATGGAAGATAGGGACCGCATCGCGATCGTTAAGGACCTGTGCGTGTTGGCACGTTCGAGTCCTGAGGACAAGAAGATTCTTGTTAAGGCCCTCCGAAGCCTGGGTGAAGTTGTTGCCGTCACGGGAGACGGCACCAACGACGCACCTGCTCTCAAGTCTGCCGATGTTGGCTTTTCCATGGGTATCACCGGAACAGAAGTCGCCAAGGAGGCTTCTGATATCATCCTGATGGATGATAACTTCTCGTCTATTGTCAAGGCTCTGGCCTGGGGTCGTGCCATCAACGACGCCGTCAAGAAGTTCCTCCAATTCCAGATTACCGTCAACATTACTGCCGTCGTCCTCACATTTGTTACAGCTGTGGGAGACGCAGAGCAAGAGCCTGTGCTGAATGCCGTTCAGCTTCTTTGGGTCAACCTCATCATGGACACCTTCGCCGCCCTCGCCCTCGCCACCGATCCTCCCACGGAGAGTATGCTTCACCGGAAGCCGGAAGCGAAGACTGCCGCTCTGATCAATACGCCCATGTGGAAGATGATTATTGGCCAGTCTATCTACCAGCTCATCGTCACTCTCATCCTCCACTTCGTCGGCCCGAGCTTCCTCCACTACCCCAAGGAGGAGCAGAAGACACTCGTCTTCAACGTCTTCGTCTTCATGCAGATCTTCAAGCTTATCAACAGCAGACGTATCGACAACAACCTAAATATCTTTGAGGGTATAACCAAAAACAAGCTCT
This sequence comes from Colletotrichum musicola, assembly GCA_014235935.1. Taxonomy (NCBI): domain Eukaryota; kingdom Fungi; phylum Ascomycota; class Sordariomycetes; order Glomerellales; family Glomerellaceae; genus Colletotrichum; species Colletotrichum musicola. The sequence continues at coordinate 15,551 of WIGM01000049.1, read as the reverse complement.
TCGCTCTGATGATGGCTATCATGGCAGCTGGTCAGGTCCTCATCGTCTTCGTTGGCGACGCTGCGTTCAAGGTCACTCGCCTCAACGGTCCGCAGTGGGGCATCTCCCTCGTGCTCGGCTTCCTCTCGATTCCCGTGGGCGTTCTGATTCGCCTGGTTCCCGATTCCATCTGCGTGGCCACCGTCCGGCCCATCGGCAAGGTCTGGGCCAAGATTCCCAAGTGGAAGCGCAAGAAGAAGCAGGACGAGGAGGACGACGCCGAGCATCTAGGAGGCGTCAAGGAGACGCTGATGGAGATCCGCGAAGACCTGGCGTTCCTGAAGCGCATCAAGGGAGGACGCATTAACCAGATCAGCGAGGTTATCATGAAGCCTCGCGAGTATCGCGAGCGGACTAGGAGCCGAAGCGGCTCCAGATCCTCCAGCCGACATAACATGTCGCCTATGAAATCCGCCCTTGGCATGCCGGGTATCCTGGCAGCCAGTGTTGGCGGGCTGTCGCCAGTTGAGCGGCCCGTCTCACAGGACCGCCGTACTAATGAGGGGGAGAATGAGGAGGAGGGCCGAGCCAACTGATTGCGCTCAGCTAAGATGAATCATTCATCTGAGGCCCCCCATATCACCCTGTCTTTACCATTTCCCACCCCTGCTGGATGGAGCAAGTGAAAGGGGCATCACTTTTCTTTTGAGCGAGCTTCTTTCTCATCACGTTACGAATGACCGCCCGATCGACCGAACTGTATTATTTCCTCTTTCCCTTGGCCCGATCGACATACGACATAAGACCTCTTTTCGTTGTACGATAATTACCATAGACCGACAGTGCGCAAGTCCGACAAAAATAATCAAACTTAACATAATTCCCACTTTGATTGCAGTGCAAGTGATGTGTGATGGTACTGGCTTTGTCTGGTTCAGAAGACTTTGTGTATGTTATGTGTTATATGTTATAATAATGCCTAGGGGCTCCTTAAGTAAGAGCCTCCCTCAGGTGAAGTAGCAGTAGCTACCATTACTCTCTTGCTTCTTTGCTCCTCCATTGAGGCCCTGCAGCCCAGCTCACAGTTGGAGATCTCTGCTACTTGAATGAAAGGCCGCCAAGTATTTGGGCGTGAATGGCAACTACATCTGGAGTAGCCCTTGATACTAATGTTTATTATTAGGTGACTGACTACCTTTCTCCTTTTTCCCCGATCTGCCAACTTGGTCGCCGCTGTATTATCACGCTTGTCAATGCTATGCCTTTTGTCTTCTCCATTGTTCTGTGTGATCAGTCTTGACTGGTCTGCACACTGCTCTGAAGCTGTCAACACCTTTTTTTCAAACCCACCTTGAGAGGATCCGGAAGGAACAGTTGTATTTGCATCTGGGTTGCTGAGAAGCTCTTGCGGGATGGGCCAATCACACAACACGTCTGGGAAGCCAGAAACTCAGATTCCGGTAGTAGGCACTTCGCAACAAGAGGCATCTTCAAGTGTAAGGAAGCAGCACATGAAGTCGGCGGATACTTTCTCCAAATTTGATATCATAGTTCATGGTTGCATCGAACAGCCACCACACATCCAGCTGGGACAACTCGTTCTCCCTAAACTTGCTATCTTCGCCAAGCAAGCATTATCGCGACGTCAGGAGGCATCGATGGTGCCAAAACCGTGGCCTCGGGAGCCATAACCTGGCAGCTCCTACCAAGTGTCCAAGCAGGCTGCCATGATTCTCCAATGTTTGATAGGTTGTGTTCGTATCGAAGGATCACGGGCCCCCTTCCCAGGACTGAAGTTCCTCCGAGAGGGGGCATGTTTTGGTGTTGCAGCGTTATGGGTCTGAGGGTTTATCCACGTCACTTCAGACGCACTAGTGTAGACGATCAGATCCCACATTCCCCAGGGGGCGGGGAAACATCCGTATAACAAGAGACGAAAGCCAGCAAGCAGCCATATGTCAAAAAAGAGATTCTCATCTTGATTTTGTTTTTTGCTTTTCCAAAGAAGCAATTCAAAACGAAAAACATGTCGAGTAAAGGCCTCATCCTCCTAACCGGCCTGAACGGCTACATCGGCGGCCGGACCATCGAGGCCCTGCTCGAAGCAGGCTACTCCGTCCGCGGCACCGTCCGCTCCAGGGCCTCGGCGCAGCCGACCCTCGACGCGCTCTCCCGCTTCGGCGACAGGCTCTCGGTCGTCGAGGTCCCCGACACCTCCGTCCCCGGCGCCTTTGACGACGCAGTCAGCGGGGTCGACGGCATCGCCCACCTGGCGCAGCTCGTCGCCGCGAGTTTCGGGGACGACCCGCTCGCCGTGGTCGAGCAGACCACGCAGTCCGTTACCGGTATCCTCGAGTCGGCGGTGAAGGCCGGGACCGTGAAGTCGGTGGTGCTGATGTCCTCGGCCACGGCCGTGTTCTACCCGACTGAGGGCCCGCACGTGTACACCGAGGCGGACTGGAGCGATGCGTGGGTCGAGGTGTTGAAGGCGCTGCGTAATGACGCGCCGCCCGGCGTGCCTTACATGTCGAGCAAGGTGCTGGGCGAGAGGGCTTTTTGGAAGTTTCGGGAGGAGAGGAAGCCCGGTTTTACGATGACCGCTATCAACCCTTTGTGAGTGATGAACGAAGATGATCTTTGAGGGAGGCATATGCTGACACCTCGCCAGTTTCGTGAGCGGCTCGCCCGTGGCGCCCTGGCCCTCCGCCGACAAGATCGTCGTCTCGTGCAAGTACATCTACGACATCATGAACGGCAGGGAGCTCGTGGGCCCCGCGCCGGATTGGGACTGGTGGGTGGAGGTCCGCGACGTGGCGAGGCGGACGGGGAGCGGTACCTGTTGTCGACGAACTGGGGCCACCCGCAGGCTATGTCCGACATCCTGCGTCCGGCGTACCCGCAGCTCGAGATCCGGGAGGGCGAGCCGGGGAAGGGGTACCTGCCCGGGTGGAAGGCGCCGCCGGAGATCGTGAGGGATATGGACGGGAGCAAGGCGCTGAGGGCGTTGGGGGGTGAGTATGTCACGTTTGGGAGGTCTCTGTTGGATATGGCGAAGTCGTTTGAGCCGCTGCCGAGAAAGTCGACAGTTTGAGTAAAAACAGTATGTAGTGAATAGTAGAGTTCCGAAAACAACATAATTAAGGGGCATTTATGCGGTGGTGGTGTGATGACGGCTCCGAATGAACACGGCATGTGTGTTTACCCGATGGTTTTACCGTTGAACCATCTCAACCATCAACCAGAACTCTTCGCATTTCACGTTAAATCCAGAGCATCAACTGAACGAGAGTCCAGCTGATCAAGCTGGTCTTTCATAAAGGGTCTTTCTTCCAGATCTACGGAGTTCATTACTGAGCCACGTTGATTGTTGCCAAGCACAACTAAGGGACAGGGCCAGGAAGTATATATTTTCTTGGACATTACGGCAACTATAAACTATGTTATTGCAACTCATGTATTGGTCGCATACCACATAGAGTTCAAAACGGTTAATACATCACAACCGATACCCACAACAACTGAAAAATGTATTTACTAAGGCTTTCTCTACTCTTGTATCCTGGTTCTGTAGGAGCAAAGATTGACGAAGCGAAAGACTTTCGAGGCCTGGAATGAGGATGTTTACGCTGTAAAAGCGCTCCTTCTTTTGTTGAGAGTATTGTGAAACAAGGCCGATCCTTCGAAAGTCCACCTACATTGGCTGTGATGAGCCTTCATTAGGCCCCTGGCAACTCGGCAACTCAACATCATGGAATGTCTTGGGGCTGCAGGTGTCAAGTTTTGAAAAAGTAAACAACAGACGCCTAGATAGTCTACGTGTGTTAGAGTTTCAGCCACCCAATCCAAAATCGAATGTGAAAACCACGAGCTGAATTGCTACTGCCAAAGTACACGAAAAAAAATCCCACACTCCCTATCGTTACCATCATCTCGACCCGTCCTTGCTACCCCGGGAGTTCCCTACAACTCCTGTGATCCCGATGGTCCTTGATATCGGTACTATTCCTTGCTGTTTGAACCAAAGACAATGAAAAACAGCGAAGAGCGACAGAGCATAGTGACGGACAGCGCTTAGGGAAAGTTTTCGCCCTTGTCAAAGTTGGCTTCCTTTCCGATGGGCGCGTCGCCCTTCTTCCAGATGACAATTGGTTCCTTGCTCAGAGACTCCACGCTGTCCCCGTTGTACTGGATGATCCGGTCGACCTTGCTGCCGGGGCGGGTAAGCTCGTACGCCTCAAAGTTGGTGAAGAAGGAGTTGTCGGCGTCCACCTTCTTGCCCGTGGGAAGGATGAGCCGCACGTCGCCGCCCCTCTGCGCGGCCGTCCTCGCGGCCGCGAACGAGGTGATGCCGTCGATGAGCCAGTTGGTGTTTATGACGGCCCAATTGGCCGCCTTCCCCGTGATGACTTGGTCGTTGATGTAACCGGAGCTGTATTGCTTGTTCATGGCGGTGATCTCGGTGTTGTCTTTGCCGCTGGGGGAACCCAGATCGCTCCGGAACTTGGCCTGCCCGTCCTTGCGGTTGAACTCGTTCAGAAACGTCTGGACCATAACGTCGTCCTTCCCGTCGGTCTTCTCGAGCTGCGTGTAGAAGAGCCAATGGTTGTTCTCTCCCCTCTCGTCTGGGGTCCGGCTCTTGTCCCACCGGTCAAACTCCTCCATGGCGCTCCTCTGCCCAGGATTGAGACCCTGGGGCTCGGGGTCGAGAACGCCCTTGAAGGTGGCGCTGCTGCCGGAGCCGCCGCGCTGGCCCTCCCCGCGCTGACCATCACCGCGTTGGCCTCCGCCGCGCTGGCTGCCGCCATTGCTGCCTCCGTCCTTGTCGCCGCCGGAGCCACCCCCCCGATCTTTGCTGCCGCCGCGGCCGGGGCGCCCAGGGAGCGTCCTCTTGTCGACAGCGCCGGCAGCAGGAGTGTCGGCCCAGGGCTGGTAGCACGAGCTACCGTAGCCTGGCCGTTTGGTTAGACATGTCTTCAGTTGCGAACGCTGGAAAGATTGCTAACCTCTGCAAACACTCGGGACGACGGCGCCGGTGTCCAAGTCCGTGGATGGAATAACTCGCCCCAAAACGGTGGAGCTGAGCCCGGAGAGGGCCAGCAGAAGAAGGCCAGTTGCTGATTTGAGCTGCATATTTGGTTGTCCGTTGTTGTCTGCCGGGTATTTTAGAGAGAATACTGAAGAGCTGATGGGTTGAGATGAGAAAGGATAGGGATGAGAAAGGATACGAGATATTCTCGTCGAGAACGATAGCTAATATAGCTCTTAGATAGACTGGACTTGACTTCCATCGCCGCTTGAGATACAGGCCCCGATTTCCTGAGCCTCAGAGACTTCATGGTCGGGCTCTCGCAAGAGCTACGACCAACGCAACAGCGACCAACATGATGTTTCATTTTGGCCCCGAAGACAACCAAGCCCAGAGTCCATCATCGAGAAGCCCGGAACCAACCGGCCCCCGCTGTCCATTCGTGCCAAGAAAAGGGTCAAGCGAGGGTGAGATCTCTTCAGTTCGGTAGAATGGGCTATTCTTGGCAATTGGGGGAGATCAGAATGGGGGCTGTTGCAGGCTCACAGATGTCTCCCGATGAGGCTTTTCAAGGCAGTTGGGGCGACAAAAGTTCCATATCTGGCAGTGTTTTTCGGATCGACCAACAGCAAAGCCCACAAACTTTCCGCAATGTATGTAAGGGGGCTGTGTCGCCCCCTGTCGCCAAAACTGCCTCGCCCTCGACGAACAAACCGGGCCCAACAGTACTCAAGAGGCCTATGGAAGCCCCGCATCTGCTCAAGATTCCCTGTCGACAGCTCTCACCTTCGTGATTTCTGAAAGTTGGTGCAAATGGCACAGCACCAGCTTGACCAATGTGACTGCCCTTGTAAGAAGATTGGAAATTCTGCCTGCGACTTGTTAATAACCTGAGACTTTGGGTGCATTAGGTAGGGCAGAAATGGAGCGGTGTCGGTGGGATGGATGGTTTCTGGCCCTGCTCAGTTGCGATTGATCCCACTCATCCTGTAGGTTGTTATTCTTTTCGACGGCCATGTGTTGTGATCTTTTCTTCGGAAAGACTATAACAAGGGGCAGGTAGTGAATTAGCCAATTCCCGCGATTCTTCACATCAACCACTTGGATGGTACACTGTTTTTGTTGTCATTTAGACTTTATGTAGGAATAGCTATCAATGGACAATCAGAATAAGAAGGCTCCTAGTCTAGGCTGAGTACCTATCTCAAATCTCTGGTAGCTCCCTATCCTGACCTTCTGGTCTCGTCGCTATTGTCTGCACTCGTCGCTACAATCCGACAGAAGGGTCCTCTACTAAGAATCATTCAATTTAACAGTAGGTAAATCAATCATAGAATGTGTAATCAGTATGAACATTACTCCCGATGGAACCTCGTAATGGAACCCAGCAAAGAGACAGGAATGCGGCACAGATATCGTCTTAAGACCAACGCCTATCACTGCCGCAACTACAGAAACCACCTGCGTTGTAGTCTTTAGGGGGTCGTAGTGTAGTACGTCAGTGGGTCGAACGGCTTGTCCAGAGACCTGCGAACAGAATGATCTAAAGGCGGGTCGCAAGGCTTGTCCTCATCTTCCTCCGTCCTCTCCAGCATACCCGGGCCATACTGCTCCGAATACGACTCCATCCACTGCCCGGTTGGCTTCGATGCGTGACCGTAATTCCCATCCTCGTACCTGACAATCTCGCCAAACTCCTTCAGGTGTTCCCAGAAGCCCTTGCGAGTATACCGTCGCCAGGGACACCCCCAGTACAGTAGGTCGCCGCTCATCAGCCATCCCAGCGGCGGTCTCTCTTGAATGTCCCGGATCTTGGGCTGGAAGAAACACGCGCGGCAGAAAAAGCCCCCGACGAAGGAGTTGGCGGGTTCGTCCCAGTAGGGCGCACGCATGGTCACCAAGAAGCGGATGGCGAAGGGGTCCCAATACCAATGATTCCGAAACCAGTTTGTGTTTTCATGAAGCTTCTGTCTCCTTTCCTCTGGCTCGGAGTCGTCGTCCTCGCCAAGATAGGCTAGTAGAGACGGGCGGTGGAATACGACCATCGGCTTCGCCAGGGTGTGTGTTACGTGGCCATACCGGCCCGGCAGCCCCCATGCATGGGGCACCTTTTGGAGGAGGTCGTCCGAGAGCTTCCGGTTCTTCAGCCTCTTTGGAGCGTGCGCCGGGGAGGACCGCCAGCAAGGGTAGCAGAGGCGCTCGGCGGTAATGAGGTAAAGGTAATCCCCGAAATGGCGGCAGCGGCTGCACTTCGTGTTCCGCAGGGCGCACGCAAGGTCGTAGACGGTGAAGGAGGCGCACTTGAGGGTCAATGTGCTGCTGAGTGCCTTCGGAAACTCAGCCACCGTCTTGAATTCCCGGAGCGAGTCTACAGCGGATGCGCTGGCTTGGTTGACATGGCGAAAGTTGATGAGGCTCGGGACGTCGACGTTGCGGAGGATGGCGCGGAGAACTTCCAGCGGAAAGTCAAGGATGCCCAATGGCGCAGAGGACGAGGCGCGGGGTAGTTGCTCCAGGGTTGGCAGAGAGAAGTGGTTGGTAATCGGGTTGCGGGCGTTTTCTTCGGGCGTGTCGCCCACGAAATGTCCTTGGCGAGGCATCCGCAGAGCTATTTCGTTGAAGTCGGTGATCCTAACGCCGGGACGGTCGTAGAGCTGGGGATCAGTGAGCTCTCGCGGCAAGGGGGCGCCTTTTGAGCGCGTTGCCGGAGCCATGATTGGCAGTTCGACGGAGCAAGATATCAGCAAGTTTCTCTTATCTCCAAGGGGAAAATTGACGATAACTAGGTGTTTGTGGTGCGAGAGTTGCGCTTGTGTTGACGTTGGAGAAAGAGGGGAAAGAGGAGGACGGGACGGGACGGGCCGCGATCCTGTTTTCATCAATGGAAGCATGGGTTCGGTGCAACCAACGACTCTGCTTTGGGGGCTGCGAGGCTGATTATGCGCTTCTGCCAAGGCCTGTTTGGGGGTGCCTGGTTGCATTGCATAGCCACCCCAAAGTCAGGCTGTTTTTTCGTGTCTGAACCAACCAACGAACAGTCGGTAGTTGGTGTTGGTGTTGACCGCTGGTTGACTGGGTCCTGCAGTTCGTGCATTTACCTTCCTATCTGGATGGAGGCGCTGCAAACACCCAGCCTTCACCAATGTCTTCTGGTGTTATGAATTATCGAGGTAAAAGAAAGTAGTGCCAGCAGAGCAACGGTGCGAAAACTTTGGATAACTGGGAGACAAGGAAGAGACTGAATGCGCCGTTGAGCAGTTGGCGTGTTAGAAGTCGCGTTTCCGCAAGTGCTCTATCGCGATCCAGGTAGAACTTTGCAAAGCAGATAATTTACCCTGCTACATCCGCTTGGTGCGACTAGGGTAATGCTTTGCGTTCTTTTGCTTGCGTTCTTTTGAATGGCTCTTTTCTGGTCTTGTCTTTCTCGTCTGGGGGGAAGCTACCGTGCGAGTGCGGATGGAAGCCGGCAACGCAACTTAAGCAGCCTCGACAGCTTCAACCAGCACATACGACCATACCCATTGGAAAACTCGGGATCCCGTCCGCTCTCCCATAGATAAGCCAATGAGGGGAGGACTACTTCAAGGACACGGGACGACATCACAGTGGGTAAGCCAACGTACCCGGAGTGGGCTGGCCGTCAGAAACGTGCAATAGTACTAAAAGTCAGAAGGGCCTGGGTAAGATCACGAGCCTAAATATCTTTACTACGACGTTCCCCGACCGGGCGTGGAACACAATCACCCTTCCGTACCGCACACTCACTTACTAGTGGACTGAGGCCTGTATCCGCTAGCCTGGCTTGTACACTAACGACAGCGGCCGGAAGCAGCTTAAGAACACTAAGGAGCTCGTCCACCCGTCGGTGCGGGTCCGGTACCTATATAACGGGCTCGGCCTGGACGACGAAGGGGAGTGGCAGTGCAAGGCGCTCACTGGCCGCGAGTGGGAGCTCATATTCGAGAAGACCCCACCCAAGGAGGACGACATCCGGCCTGGCCGTAATCCCAGGATCGTGGACGAGTACAAGACCGACCACGAGTAGTATCCCAGCGGTGCCGCTTTTAAAGGCCGATTAGTTAAGACAAAGCACCCGATGGAGTGCGACTTAAAAGCACTGGAGCTGCTAATAAATACTGGGTCCTAGAGGCGCCGCCTTAGAGACCACCAGCTAGTGCTGCCCGAGGAGCATATCAGTGTGTGGGAGCGTATGTACATCGAGATTAACGAGGACATATTCCGGTGGCAGGGCATGTCGGCCAACGAGAGGAAGAAGCGGTGGAGCAGGGGCGATAAGATCCGGGACCTGGCGACGGAGGCCGTTTCGTACGCTTTCGGCACCGTTAACCGGGTTGTAAAGACCACAGTCAGTATGGTCTTTAGCGGGCCCCCTGCGAAGTACCTGCTAAAGGGATACCCAAGGGAGCATGGGTACCACGACATCGTGTCCTGGCAGAGGGGTATCGATGCGACCAGCCGGTCCGCTAAGAGGCATTCTGCTATTAGTTATGATTCTTACGACGGGTATAATAGCGATAGTGGTGACCATAGACACAACAAGGGCAGCTGGAACTAGATGACTCTGTGATGTTTAATATTAGGTTGTTAAGTCTGGGATAATTTTGGTATGATCTGAACGAACGATACTACCTGTAGTCTATGAATATTTGATAATAATGGGGAACTGTTGCATCTGTTACCTGACGTTTGTGATCATTTCTGTACAGCCGAATCAGCCGATCGGAACTATCAGTGACTATGTATAAATAAGCTGAAAACACCTAGGAGCGGAAGGGATTGAAACTGCAAGCTGGAGCTTGCACAAACTCTCATGTTGTCAATAGCCTTCAGGCAAGTTTAGAGATGCAAAATGCAAGTCATGATATGGGTCCGTCCACCTGAGATTTTAAGACATTACAAGGAAGTTGACAAGCAGTCTCTTCTTTTGAAGACGTAACGAAAAACTTCAATTTAGGCTGCAGTAAAAGGTGGGGTGTTGACCTCTGTTCTTGAGCGATGTTTCCATAGACAGATCTAATAATCTAATAACTCTGTAGAGCCACCTGAAACTAGACATGGTGTTCGGAAACACGAGAAGAGACGAAACAACAATGACTCAACTCACTTCCCTAGCAGCAGCACATTTCGTCTCTTGCGTTATTTCATCCCTGCAACAGCTTTGTTGCTTTCCGGACCCACCGGCCGGACGGGATTAACCTATTCCCAGGTCACTAGCCTTAACGCCCACCCTGCCTCCGGCACAGCCCCCGGCCCAGCCCCGGGCAAGGCGAGAAGAACCGGTCATATGCCGACCCAGCCGGCGAAGCCAGCCCAGCCGACAAAGCCGGACCTCCGACTCCTCGCTCGTATTAACCCGGTAGCTATCGAACAGATACACAAGACGCCCCCGCACTCGCTCCGGCTGACAATTAGCCAAAAGCTTGGCCTACCGGACGGGCACAGCCCCCAGGTCTACCGGACCGCTACGGGTCTCGCCCTGGTCCCGATGAACAAGGAGGTCCGAGACATCCTACTCGACCGGAAGCAAGACCTCCGGGTCTGCCTCAACGCCGATAAGATCGAGCCGGTGGAAAAGTGGTACCAGTACTTAGTACCGGAGTGCCCAGCCGGGTTTACTGTCACGGGTCACGTAGATCAGAGTGAAGGACGAATATGCTGCGGCTCTAGGTAGGTCCCTGTTGGTGTTGTTGCTAAAGCCTACCTCCTTCCTTGCTATGTCGCTGCGTGTGCGCTTTGTGTGATATGCGCTAGGGCTTCTACCCCGGTGCTGTGGGCCTTGTTCGGCTGGTCCACATCGGCCGGTGCTCCACTGCTCCCGACATTTACGGACCTCTTTGGTGGACGAGTCCCCCTAGAGACACAGATACGGGCCAAAGTGAAGGAAAGGACGGGCCAGGAGCTCCGGGACTGGAGGGTGACTAGGGCTGGGCTCAACCCCGCTACCGGTACCGTCAGCATTATTATTGCCTTCCTGGCTCCAGTCCGGGACGGCTTCCGGCTTTTCGGCCAGTCAGCCCCAGCCCGCCTACTCACACCGAGGAAGCCGGCCGTTACACTTCACGGAGCCGGCTGCCAGGGATACCACGACAGTGGCCTGTTCTGCCGCCGGAGCCCTAGATGCGGGCACTGTGGGAAGCCGACGTGCGTGAAAGTAGGAGGGACCGAAACCTGCCCCGACACCCCCCGGTGCGCCAACTGCTGGGGTCCACATCCCGCAAACTACACCGAGTGCCCGGCTAAGCCGAGGCAGGACGCCGGCTCCACCCGGCCCCTAACCAAAAAGGAGCTCCAGAAGGTACGGAGGGCGGGAGCCGCAGCCTCCCAGGCCACTCAGGAGACACTGGGCCACGGCCGCTCAGTCTCACCAACAGAGTCTACGCGGGACACTATTATAGTTAACGCCACAAAAAATCCTACGCCAGAGCCGGAGACTGCGGGCCCCCAGAAGCCCGGCCCTAGGAGGCAGCGTGAACGCTCAGCTTCCCCCCGGGCGAACCCGGGTTCAGAGACTCGGACCCGGTCCCGGACCCGGGACCGACGGAGGGATATAGACTACTACAGTGGCAGCAACTACCCTGGATATGATGATGATGAATACGGGAGCGAGACGCAGTAGGCCCGGAGGCCAAGCTCGGGGCGGACGCCCCGGTCAATGCCGACGGGACCTGGCCCCAGTTACAATCGTTCAGTGCAACGTGGGGAAGAGGTCCCCGTCACATACAGCCCTCCTCCAGGGTCCGCAGAGCTTGGCGCCGAGGTCGTACTCGTACAGGAACCCTGGGTCGGGTGGGACGGCGCCGGAGGTATACACATCAACAACCACCCGTACTATAGGGCCCTTGTCCCAGTAGATCACTGGGATAGTACAGAGACCCGGCCACGGGTCATGACGTATATCAAAAAAGGGACCCAGGCCATACAACGACGACCAGTCCCTAGCCGGGATATCTTATGGATACAAGTGGCCGGTATTAACGTCACTAATGTATACCGACCCGGGAACGGTCCAGAGAAGACGACAGCAATATTACTCAGCTACCAGCCCCTAGAGGGCTCTGTTATCGCGGGCGATTTTAACGCAAGACACGAATCCTAGGAGCCAGGGGGTGGGAACGTTAGCCCGGGCCCAGCGATAAACCAATAGGCCTCGGACCACAGCCTGGACTTTATCGGGGAGCCCAGTATCCCGACACACCAGCTAGGGCACGTCCTTAACCTTACGTTCTCCAACCTACCCCTCGCCTCGGCGCGGGTCTACCCTGAGCTTCACCCGGGCGCGGACCACGAGGCAATCCTTATTACAGTACCGAGCCACCCGGGCCTGCCGGAGGTGAAGGCCCTAGGGAAGAAGGTCCCGGAGCGCTCCCTGGACCGCTTCAGGACCATTATAGGGCTTCGACCCCTCCGGCCCGCCCCAAGGGGCGCGGGGCCAGAGAGAATCGAGCAAGCAGCTGTGGAGATAGTAGAGGCCCTCAGAGTAGCAGTAGAAGCTACTGGGGGCAATGTAGCACCGGTAACTGGGAGGAAACCTGCTGGCTGGTGGACTCCTGGGTGCCGGGAAGCTAGAGACCGGATGGTTGAGGCTAGACGAGTTCGAGCTCGGGCCCTCCACCTAGCCTGTCTATGGGACGACTACGAGATTTGCTCCAAGGCCGAGGCGGCAAGACGAGACTTCCTTAGTACCGTACGGAGCAGTAAGCGGGACTATTGGCGGAAGAAGATTGACCAGGCTAAGACCGACGCGGACCTATATAAGGTCACTGGATAGCACAAGGCAAGACCCGGTACCCAGTTCCCCCCCCTCCGGTCTGGTGACCAAACAGCCGAGAAGCCCCGGGATAAGGCACAACTACTACGACGCGAGATACTCGAACGCTATAGCGATACGGACGATATCCCCAGCCCCGGGTCCGTACATACTGTACCGGGACCAACACTCCCGTGGGACCCTCGGATCACGGCTGGGGAGGCCCAGCAACTTACACTGACTAAGAGCACGACCCCTGGGGCCGACGGCCTCTCAGTCCGACTGCTCCAGGCGGCCTGGACCCACATCGGTGAAGCAGTCCGGGCCCTAATCGAGGCCTGCCTAACACAGGGCTACTACCCCCGGGTATTCCGACTGGCAGAGGTCGTCTTTATCCCTAAGGTAAGTAAACAGGACCTATCGGACCCCGGAAACTATAGGCCAATATTCCTCCTCTCCTATATCGGAAAGGCGATAGACCGGGCTGTAGCCCGGAGACAAGCCTATACGGCGGTCAAACATAGGATAGTCAGACGGCATCACTTCGGGAGCCTCCCCGGCCGGAGAGCGGCCGACCTAGGGGCCTATACGGCCCACGACATCGAACTAGCCCTCCTCAGGCGGCTAGTCGCAGCACTTTATACCCTAGACGTCAAGGGGGCCTTTAACGCAGTCCTCCCGAACCGTTTTACCGTACGGCTCCGGCAACAAGGGTGGCCCGCCCCGGTGATCTCCCTAGTACTTCACTTTCTAGCTGGACGAAAGGCTCAGGTTCGCCTCGAGGGCATCACCTCGGACCCGGCCCCGCTGACCCGCGGGCTCCCCCAGGGCTGCCCCGCCTCCCCGGTCCTTTTTACCCTATATATCACTGAGGCTCTAGGGGACAGCGATTTTGGGTACGCTAACGATATGGCCTTAGTAGCCATCGGTGATACAGAGGCTGAGACGGCCCGGGTACTAGGGGCCCGAGTTACAGCCCTACTCCAGTGGGGGGCCGAGAATAAGGTGGACTTTGATCCGAAGAAGTCGGAGGCTATCCACTTCTCCCGGAGGGCCCGGGCCTCTAGACTTAATCCGGATATCCGGACCTTAGATCGTATAGTCACACCGAAAAAGGAGGTACGGTGGCTCGGGGTTTACTTCGACCAGACCCTCTCCTTCCGGGGACACGTAGCCCACCGGGCCGCAATAGCCCTACGGGGCGCCCGCTTTCTGCGGGGGCTCGGAGCAGTATACCGGGGACTGCCCCATACCTAGCCCACAAGGCGGTTCTCACTTATATCGTACCCGCAGCCCTATACGGGGCCGCGGTCTGGTACACCGGCCTTACGAGGCCGGGCAAGACCTCCGGCCGGATTGTTAGTACAAAGCGTCAAGGCCATCTCCGCTTAATAGACCGGGCCATCAGAGAAGGCCTACGGGCTATACCCCCGGTGTAGTGTACGAACCCTACCGAACCGATATACCGCGATACCGGGATACCAACGGCCCACGTGGCACTAGAAAAAGAACGGAATATGTTTGCAGCCCAGCTCGGCCGGCTAGACCACTACCATCCGTTAGTTCGCCGACTCGATCGGGAGACTCGGGGACCGACCACGGGGCTCCAGCGTACTTAGGCCCTATTACCGAGATATTTGCGGCCAGACCTAATACCCCCGGGACCTCCGGCCCCGACCAAGGAAACTAAAGAGGTCCGGTTAGGTTCCTTTCTCAACTGGGTAAAGACCCTACCCCCGATGGACGTAGTCTTATATACGGACGGGTCCAGAGGTAAGGACGGGGCAATCGGGTATGGGTATGCAGTCTACCAAGACGGACGGACCCAGACCCGGGGCTTTGGAAGGCTACGCATAGCCGAAGTCTTTGACGCCGAGGCGGAAGGAGTACGGCACGGACTCCGGGCTGCCCTACGGGTAGCCCCGCTAGCCGGCACAATCCACACCCGGCTGGACAACGCTGCAGTAGTCGACGCCCTTAACGGATACGGGCGGATGCCCCCCTCCTCTCGGGACGCCCTCTTAGAGGCCCGGGAGGCGGCGGCCCTAAGGGCAGTCAGCTTCGAATGGATTCCGGGCCACGAGGGGATCCCCGGTAACGAACACGCGGACCAACTTGCTAAGCAAGGGTCTAAGCAAGATCCCCCAGTGCCAGCCCCCCGGCCGACAGCGGCTGGGGTTCGGAGGATCGCTAAAAGAAGAGCGGAAAAGGCCTTCTCAGCTTAGTGGGACTCCCCGGACACCGCCCGGAAACGAGGCTATATAGATAAGCGGCTAACGGCCCGCCTCCGGGTGACCCCAGAGCTCGGCCTACCGCACCAGCTACTACACCACCTACTGGCCGCTCGGTCAGGCCACGGGGACTTTGCGGCGTACCATAGCCGATTCGGGCACTCCAGTGCCTTCCGATGCCGTTGCGGCCGGGCCACCTCTAGAGCACACCCAGTCTACTACTCCCGGAATAGACGTATCATTAAGGACTGGCCGGTTACCGGAACCAAGGATAACCCCGGGCCAGCCCCGACGGACCAGCCGGAGATCTACTAGGAATCCCTACTCCGGGACCCATCGGCGTTTACCACATTTACTCGGGTTACCGAGTGTTACAGTATAAACTAAGGGAGGGGAGAATGTCGAAATGCCCGGGACCTAGGCCCGGAGACGGAGTCCATCTCCGACTCAGGGCACAACCACCGGGGCAAAAGACGGAGGGGGCCCCAACCCTGTACCGGGGACCCCTCCGCGGAACGTTGCAACAGCTCGAGTTACGGGTCCTGGC
>WIGM01000048.1:0-108854 GCA_014235935.1 Colletotrichum musicola | reverse complement strand
ATGATACGGAAGATGAGGGAGATCTCACCGTTCCAGGGAGGGGGGAACGCTGCGTGGGCGGATATGGATATGCTCGAGGTCGGGGTTGGTGGTGTGATGAGCGAGGTTGAGGAGCAGACACACTTTTCCTTCTGGGCGGCGCTCAAGTCCCCACTGATTATTGGCGCCGACGTCTCACGCATTCAGGAGTCGTCGCTGCGGGTGTTGTTGAACGAGGAGGTCATCGCCATCTCCCAGGACGAGCGCGGTGAGGCGGTGCGGTACCTGCCCGAACTGTCGACCGAGGATAAGGTCCAGGTCTGGGCGGGGCCGGTCGAGACCGGGCCGCACCGTCACGTCGTGCTCGCGTTGAATTACGGGGCCGAGGTGACCGATATCGAGGTTCCGTGGAACGGAGTGGGCCTGGAGGGGGAGTGTCCGGGCGGGGTCAAGGTGAGAGATGTATGGGCCGCGGAGGACCTTGGGACGGTGGAGGACAAGATTGTCCTGGAGGATGTGCAGGTTGGGCAGACCAAGGTGCTCTTACTGTCTTGTTAGTTGTTCCGGTGTTGACTGTTGAAGGTTGAGAACTGGTGGGGTGCTTTTGAGAAGTCTTCCATTGGCACTTTACTCGAGCAGAAGAGATCAGGAGCAGACTTGAGATTGTTTCTAACGCTACCTTGTTTGTGACTCGTGGATTCTGGGATCTATTCGTTTATAAGCTCTCGTGGAACTCTATGTCTAAATCTAGTCTTGAACTAAGAGTGAAACTTTACAGACTTGCAACTGTTTGTATAAACAAACACCTTATGTAACGAGGCTCTACTAGCTAAGCTGAAAGGACTAAAGATTAAGATGCAACCACAACAAATAAGGTTGACGGAGGAGAGAACACAAAAGCCACTAAGAACTGAAAAGAAAAGGAAGACAAGGGAGTGAAGCATAAGAGACAAGAACTGAAGCAAAGTGGGGGAAAAGACGGAAGGTGCCCTAAGCATGGCCATCTTTGCCCCGAGTACTCCGTACACCCGGGTCGATGCCCCTTCTCTGACGGCGCCAGCCCGCCCTCCATGACAAGAACCCCGAAGTTCCCCAGATCAACATGAGACAAATTATCTGACCAGACAAAAACCCCGCGAGCAAATCACCCCGTCTGATGCGGAGTCCCCGCGTGTGGAGTGGTGGCATGTCGCACACACATTACCCCCTGACCGGAGCCGGCGCAAGTGCCGGTCCCCCCTCCGGCAGCCATCTTCCCACCCGCAAACACCCCCAAACATCCCAGGCGGAATCGAGCCGGTGTCCTCTCTGGCTCCGCGGCCCGAAAGCTCTGCCGCTGGGCAGGGCGGATCGTCGGTCAGCTCCCGCCGACTGGGAAGAGGCAGGCCGCGGCGAAGTTTGCCGTGGTTCACCGGGGACCAAGGGTCGGGTCTGGTCGAATGGGTAGTACTTGAAAGGCGCGCCCCGAATCGCGAGCGGCTCTGGAACTTGTAGGATTATCTCTGGAATCTTTTGCCCGCTTGGAGACTTCGATTCTTACCTCGTAATATACCCCATCCCAAGTAGAGCACGGAGGAGTGGCCAACTAGCAACGATGGCGCCCGAAGTTGTTGGAGTTGCAGCGGAACCCGTTACGAACGGAGTCAAGAGGACCTGCGATGCTTTTGAACCAACAACGAACGGCCATTGTCTCGTAAGGCTTGGGAATCGAATCGGTTGGAACCCCAACCTTGACTAACGTACGGCCAGAAGCGCAACAAGCATGAGCAGGCGGAGAAGACGGCAGGCCTCACAACCCCTCCACTCTCCTCAGCCGAGACCTTCCGATCCGGCAAGTCTCTGGCATCGCTGCTTTTCTCCCCGAAAGCCGCGGCAAAGATCTGGGGCGTAGCCCAGCAGGGCCTTTCCTCGGTGAGTAACCCCTAGGTCTCTGAGAAAAAAAGCTCACGCTCACCATGAACCCAGACATCTCCGCCGACGCTGTTCCCCGAGTACACCAAGCCCGGGGGCACAAAGTACGTCTACCGCGAGCTGGACTTCTGGACCTCCGGGTTCTTCCCGGGGTGCCTGTACCTCCTCCTGGAGCGGAAGCGCAA
Source organism: Colletotrichum musicola (assembly GCA_014235935.1). Taxonomy (NCBI): domain Eukaryota; kingdom Fungi; phylum Ascomycota; class Sordariomycetes; order Glomerellales; family Glomerellaceae; genus Colletotrichum; species Colletotrichum musicola. The sequence goes on along the minus strand of WIGM01000048.1, from coordinate 106,779 downwards.
GTACCCGCACCTCCTGCGGCACCTTGGCTGGCCCGCGGACGAAGAGCCGCACCAGCTCCATCTCGAGTAAGTTTCGTGCTTTCAACATTTTACCTTCCCTCCGGGTTGTGGATCTGACCTTTGCCCAGGTTCGCTTGTAAATGGTGGACGGAGAACCTCCACCCCAACGCGCAGCTCAAGACAACCCACGACCTGGGCTTCATGATCTTCCCCTGGGCGCGGCCGGCGTGGGAGCTCAGCCACGACCGCCGCGCCTACGAGACGGCCATCACGGCGGCCAGGTCGCTCTACGGCCGCTACGACGAGACTGTCGGCTCGATCCGGTCGTGGGACGTCTGCGTCACCAAGCGGTACAAGTTCCTCGACCCCAGCAAGGACTTCCTGGTCATCATCGTAAGCAAACACCCTTCTCATATCTCCAGGGAAAAGCTACTGACCCACCCCTCCAGGATAACATGATGAACCTCGACGTAGTATTCTGGGCCGCCGCGCAGCTCGGCGACGAGGGAATGTACAATGCAGCCGTAAAGCACGCCGAGACGACGAGGACGCACCACATCCGCGCCGACAACTCGACCTTCCATGTCGTGAACTTCGACCAGGCAACCGGCGTCCCGAAGGAAAAGATCACGAACCAGGGCCACTCGGACTCCTCCTCCTGGTCCCGTGGGCAGGCCTGGGCCGTCGCCGGCTTCGCGCAGACGTACGGCTGGACCCGCGACGCGTCCTTCCTCGAGACGGCCGTCTCCTGCGCGGACTACTTCCTCGCCCAGCTGCCCGCGAGCGGGATCCCGCCGTGGGACTTCGCAGCCCCCGGGGACGCGGAGCAGCAGCCGCCGGATGTCAGCGCCGCCATGATCGCGGCGTACGGCATGCTGCTGATCCACGAGGCGCTGGCGGCGCTCGGGAGGGACTCGGCGTACCTGCGGCACGCCGTGCGGATCATCCGGGCGAGCTGCGGTGCGCACATGAACGGCGGAGGGCGGTACGTCAAGTCGCGCAGGACTATTGAGACGGTCGAGCAGGGCACGCTGGACGAGGAGGTTGGCTGGGAGGTGGACATGGACGACGAGCCCGAGACGATCCTCAACGGTGCGACCATCAACAACTACGAGTTTGCGCCGCGGAGGTGGGCGAACCACGGCTTGGTGTACGCAGACTACTTCTTCCTACTGGCGGGAAATAAGCTGCTGGAGATGGGGGCACCGGAGCTGTTTGGGAATAACGCATGAGTTTGTATGTGAAATATTGCATTAGACGTTTTAGATTCTGGTATATGTATTTTCGGGAACGACGCAGGTAAATATATATGAGCATCGCCTGTTGGGAACAAGACAGCAAACAAAACTCGCATGATATGGTGTTATTATTCCTTTTCGGTCGCCCCTGAAAACATGCTTATTCGTTGGTTAGGCAGGAAAGAGTAATCTAGATATGTGTTAAGGTCCTCGAAATCACCACCGGTATGCGCCCCAGCAACATGGTTGTTGGAGATTCCGACGGCATAGTGGTCGAACCCACCAAGTTGAGGAGGCTGTGCCGCGCCTGGAACAGGCGACGGCATGGCTGTTGGGCCCCGGCTGGAGTTCTGAGCGTGGAAGGCCAATGGAAGTGGAGGAAAGGCTAGGGAGATGCTGTCTGGAGACGCTTCTTGGTCAAAGTCCATGTTAGAGGTGCCAAAGTTGCCCATCAACGCCGCCGCGTCCTGGTCACCATGGCGACCCGGAGTGAACCCCGTGTGTTGCCGTTGCGTGCCCGGCCGAGCGACGCCCGGGGTTCTCGGGTTGTCGCCAGACATGGGGGAAGTATCTTGATGACGATCGTCCGAGTACACCGCCTGCCGGATGTCCAGCATGCCGTGGTCCTGCTGGCGCGCCTGGATGAGTCTGCCAGCGAATTTCGATGCCAGGTTCTCGGAGGTGTCGCCGGGCCCGTTCCATCTTTCCGCGATCGTTCTCAGACTGCCTACAAGCGAGTCGAACCCGCCCGGTAGGGGTACGCTGTAGTACATGGAATGGGCTAGGAACATGCGTCCGCAGATGAAGAGGCAGAACGCGAATTGGGGGCTGACGAGGTGCTGCGAGTCCTGCAGGAACTTCTCGGCTATGATGGCAACTTCCGTGGCCGCCGCAAGGCACGTCTCCGCGCTTGATCCAGAGGGTAGCCGGATGCCAGTCGTTTGCCACTCGGGCAGCGGGTAGGCTATGCCCTGGTGAAGTAGCACGACGGCAGTGTTGTGGCTGATGTGCGCCTGTGTGAGATTCGGGTCCATGATGCCGTCCGTATTGAGGACACACGCCTCCCGCCATTGCTCGGGTAAAAATATCTTCCATCTGCAGGGCCCATGTTAGCGGATGTCGCACAAGAAAGATAATTCCAAACTCACTGCACCAAACGCAAATCAAGTTGCTTGAACTTCATCAGCCAGACCTGGATCTCGTGTGGCTTCGACACGTCGATTGCCTGTTGGAGAAAGAAGGACGTAACGAGACTGAGGCTCTCTGTGGCTTCGATACAATACGCGAATCCTCCTAACGAGTCTTGAGCCGCCTCCTCTGGTCGTGCGGTGGGAAGCGTCCCGCTGGCGCCGCTGGACTGGTCAGCGACACCAAAGTATGGTGTCGGCGTCTGTAGCGGCTCCCCAGCCTCCCATAGGGCACCTTCACACGGGAGGCGTCTTTTGACATCTGCACTGGTCAAGGAGAAGTTCCATCCGGTGGCGATGCTGCAGAATCGATCCATGAGAAATATGTTCCAAAACACGCGGCGCCGTTCTTCCCTTTCACTCCAGAACCGGCAAGGTCGGAGGAATTCCATGCGCTTGATCAAGTGCTTCGAGGCGGGCGCTTGGTCTTCGTCTTCGACGCTGAGCTGCAGCTGCTCCACGGTTCGGGTCATGCTACCGACGATTGACTGGTTGGGAGTCAGACGCGGACTTGCAAAACACGGTTCGGCCACTTACCCATGCGGAAGGCCCTCGGCCACTGCCAATCTGTAAGGCAACCATTAGAAGACTTTGAACGAGGCCAGCCAGGAGGTAACAAAACCCACCGTGTCGAATGCGATGATGGTCAGCGCCTGAAGGTTCTCAACAGAGAAGGACTCCATGCTGTTCAGGATGACGACTTGCCGACACCTCTTCGCATAGCGCGCTTTCTCTTCTGCGGTCCCAAGCCGGGGATCCTGAGAAAAGCGGGCACATAGCGAAACCACGGCGTGGAATATGGTGCCGAGCTGAGGCCGTTGCGCGGGATCCTGCATGCGCTCGCGGAACTGGCGGACGTGGAGCATCGGGATCCACGGATGTACGTTGGCGAAGTATATTTCAACGAGACTGTCCATCAGGTCGGCCTGCGGAAGGAGCGTGTCTTCAAATACGGACTCGAGGCTGCCGTTTGTTCGCGTTGGTTCTTCCGACGCCGTCTTTTGCGGAATGTTCTTTGGGCGACACGCGGCCAGGGTCGCCATTGCCGAGTCCCCGCCATCGGCCAAAGTCGCGAGAGTGTTCTTCAGGGAAGCCGTCGTCTCGTTCAGAGATGGGTTCGATGACCCGTCTTGACTTGGGCTTGACGTGTTGGGGTTGGTGGCAGTGCTCAAAGCGTTGAAAACTTGTTGCCAGAGAACCCCCTGGCCAAGAAACATATTCTCGAGGGTAGCTGGAGGGGCTCATCAGTCCTGGGCCTTGGATTCACTAATCGACTCAATTGATAAAGACGGCGAAAACAGACCGACTCGCTGGCTCAGGTTCTCGACGGCGCCGGTGCGCAGCCCCGGCTTCGACCTTCTATCGTCGTAAACGCATTCTACGTCTAGACATCACAATCAGTCAGAGACAATGAGACGAGATCGCCGCCGGCGTAAACTGACTATAGCGCACGCAGGCCGAGCAGGGCTGCCGCCTGGAGCAGCGCGCTTTCTTCTTGCGACACGATTGACAGCTTCGCGTCTCAGTCAGTCATCTGAGAAAAATTCCGACTTTCGACATGGGGCTTGCTCACGCAGGGCCGTCCGTATCGCAAGCATTGTTGGTGTTGTTGGAGTTCGTCCGCCTTTTCTTGGACCTCGGCTGGCCGTCCTCCTCCCCACCGGAGCGGCCGGACACGGGCTCGTCATCATCCTCGAACGCCATCACATTGGGAAACGCGAATATCGCGAGAGTCGCAAGCGGGAAAGGGACATGTACGAGAGCATGCAAGAGTGAACATTTTGGCAGGCAATCCGAGGCCGGCCGGTCTGACCAAGTCGAGAAAAAGATCCCTCTCGCCCCAAGCCGAGTTGGGGATGATGTCGGGGTAAGTGACTGGAGCGTGGAGAAGATGTGCGGGGAATTAGGCTCGTCACATCACTGCAACATGCCACTGAAGGGGCGCTAAAAGCAAGCCACAGCGGGCGAAATCCTTGCGCTGAGTCCTGTGATCTCCGCACCTCCAGTCGCTGCAAACCCCCCCACCATTCCGCCCAGCGCCCGCATCCCACCTGCTTAACCCGAGGCCAAACAAAGGAACGACGCCTATTTGAGTACCTATTGCCTAGACAACTGATAGAACCGGTATTCATGATGTTGATAATGAACTTCAAAGTGAGGTTTAGAGAGAAAAGTTAAATCTCAATTGTGAACTGTCTGGTTGCGAGAGTTTCCTTGCATGGAAGCACAGCCAATCTCACAACTCAGAACCTCAGAACTCAAGAAGTTGGTTCAGCTCCGCACCCGCGCCAATCGAAGAGACAACCAGATCGAATCCGATGACCTCGGATATTGAGGGGAGAACCATCCATTTAGCGCAGCCTGACCGGAGCAACCTCTACGTATGCATGGTGTGTAGCATGGCAAAAATTCCCCCGGCTTTTCGCGCGACGATCCACCCACTCACCCTTGCTCCGGAACCGGGCGAGGTACCGGACGTCGTCCCGGGGAGATAACTCGCCCGCCCGGATGCCCCCCGTGTCGCCATCAGCCCATCGTCCAGGCACGAGGAGCTTCTCTGACTCCGCGCCTCCGGGCTCTGGGAAAACTGGGGTCCCCAGAAACTCCAAGTCGTATGCATATTAGTAGCGCTCACGAACCAAGGAAAATCCGGGGTAAAGGAGGGCATCGACACATCCAAAGCTTCACTCACCCACCACAAGTCCACCAGGATCCACAAAGCCCACACCAAGACAAGATGAAGCAAGAAGGATCGGCTGAGAACCAGGGCGACAATGCCATTGCGCCTGTCACCTCCGAGGTTCCTGTCGAACACCAGGAGGGCGACAAGGAGGTCGGTACTACAACCTCCTGAAGTCTGGAAGTTGCTGACGTTCGTTTACAGACCGCTGCGTGGACTGGCACGACGGCCACCTACGTCGATGACAAGACCAACAGAGAGCTGTTCTGGGTTGTCAACCGCAGAATTCTCGCCTGCATGTTGGGTACCTACTTCTGCCAGTCTCTCGATAAGGGCACGCTGGGTTTCGCCTCCGTCATGAACATCAGGGAGGACGCCAACCTCGTGGGCCAGCAGTTCAGGTCAGTTTCCAACCACACTAGGACGTCCATGATCACTGGAATCCAAGTAATAACAACTCAAACAGCTGGCTGGGAACCATCTTGTATATGGGTGTCTTGGTGGGAGAGTACCCGACGAACCTGTTGCTGCAAAAGCTTCCCGTTGCCAAGTACCTGGCCGCCAACGTTTTCTGCTGGGGTGTTGTGATTGCCTGCTCTGCGGCGGCCAAGAACTTCGCTTCCTTGATGGTGGTGCGCTTCTTGCTCGGAGTCTTTGAGTCTTGCGTGCAGCCAACTTTCATTATCATGTAAGTCTTCTAGGTTCCTCTAGAGTTGTCACTGCTAACAAGCCACAGGACTGCCATGTGGGTAAGTTGAATCCCTCGACACAACCACGCTTTGTTTCTCCGTTGTTATCTGTTTAATCACCGGTTTTCTTTCTGTCCATTGTCAACAATTTGACAATTAAGGGGGTTTGACAATATCTAACATATCACAGTACACCAAGCGGGAGCAGTCCATCCTGACTTCTCTTTGGTACTGTATGACCGGTGTCCAGCTGATGGTTAGTTTGAAGAACAGTCATCTAACTCCCGAAAGCTTCAACTGACAACTGCCATAGGTCGGTGGCATCATTGCCTGGGGCGCCTCACACTATGTCGGACACGACATCAAGTCCTGGCAACTCCTGTTCCTCGTCCTCGGTTGCGCGACCTGCGCCTGGGGAGTCTTCATCGGCTGGTGGCTCCCGGACTCGCCCATGGCCGCCAAGTGCTTCAACGAGGACCAGAAGCGCCTCATGATCGAGCGCGTGCGCGCCAATGAGACCGGTATCCAGAACAAGACCTACAAGCGCTACCAGATGGTCGAGGCTGTCACCGACCCCGTCGTCTGGTGCTACATCATGCTCCAGATCACCTCCACGCTCATCATCGGCGGCCTGGGCGTCTTCTCCAACCTGATCATCTCCTCCTTCGGCTTCACCTACCTCCAGACGCAGCTGCTGAACATCGCCCAGGGTGCTGTCACCATTGTCGTCATGGTCGGCAGTGCCTCCCTCGCAACCTGGACCAAGCAGACCGCCTGGGTCATGCATGTAAGTCAAAGCCACAACCCCTATCTTCTCAGACAGCAATACTGACTCTACCTCTCCCAGGCCTGGACAATGTGAGTATCTACTTCCATCCCCTAATCAAGCAGCACAGCTAACCCTCACAGTCCCGCAATCATCGGCACCGCCATAATCTACAGCATTCCCCCCTCCTCCTCCAACCGCATCGGCCTCCTCATCGCCTTCTACTGCACCCAGTTCTACCTGGCCGAGGGCAACCTCATCTTCTCCCTCATCTCGCGCAACATCGCGGGGCAGACCAAGAAGTCCACCACCCTAGCCATGACCTTCATCGGCTGGGCCGCCGGCAACATGACGGCGCCCCAGATCTTCCAGGCCAGCGACGCGCCCCGCTACCGCAAGGGCTTCACCGCCCACTTCTGTCTCTACGTCCTCTTCAACCTCTTCCTCGTCCTCATGCGCTTCCTGCTCGTCCGCCGCAACGCCGCCAAGCGCAAGGCCGCCTCCGCCGAGCACGAGCACGCCTCCGAGGGCGCGGGGAGCGCGGGTTCGGGCGACGAGAAGATCGAGCACTCCAACGCCTTTGCCGACATGACCGACAAGGAGAACCCGGACTTCAGGTACGACTTCTAAGGGGGTGGCGCTTCTGGTGCGGTTCGCTCGCGTGGAAGCGCGCATGCGGCCGTCGACGAGTAATGGTTCTGGATGGACTGTAGGGGCGGTGTAGGGAGTTGGTAATACCGCAGGAGACATAGCGGCTGCAACTTGCCGCAATAGAGTTAGCCCAAGGATAAAAGGCTGAAGAGTCGTCACAAGAAACATAGTCTCCTAGTTTAATCTTGATAAATCCATGGTTTCTCACTATAGCTAGCTGTCGAGGTTTGACTTGAATGTTGTCCAGGTCAAGAAGTCAGCGTCACAACTTGCCCCCTGTAATTGCTCTCTGCTAGATTATGGTCTTGCCAACTTTATCGCGGAAACTTGACATGTTGTTTTTCAAAGGTATAGATCTCTCTCTTGCTCTGAGCTAATATGCTTGCATATGCATATGACGGTTGGATGCTGTTCAAGCTGCTGCTATCTCGAAGTCATACCTTTCACTTCTGTCCTTGTGTCTCTCGCGGTCGTTCTTTGTTGCTTCCCTTGCCGATCCTTTGCGGTATTACCTCGGCAGTCCAGCACCCTTGTTGGTACAAGACACTTCTCAAGCGACGGGCCAGACCTGTCCATCTGGCACAGGCCCATTCATCACAATGTTCCCATGACCCAGAGATCGTTCTCGTCAACTAACTCCCAAGTACGAACAACCACCCAAGAGACAACCAGCAACTGTCAACCTCAATAGGCAATAAGCCGCTCGCCTTAAGGATACGAATACGAATAATGGCAGCTCAAAGGGAAAAAAACTGCTTCGGAATGCGAAAGCTACAAGTACAAACCCCTCGCACAAACGGGCAGCTCAAACTTCCAGCCCGGCTGGGGGTTCCGAACCTTCAGACGCGGGGGCCCCCCCTTTCCGCGTCCACGTAAAATGTGTCGTTGTTTCTCGGACACTTGCGGAAGTCCGAATACGCACGACTTTTGAGGTCTCGCCGCGCCCAACGTCACATGCTGCATCGAGACGTACACACGTGGCGTGGGCGGTGCACTACTGGAACCCCTCCCGTGGAGTGTCAGAAGTAACAGAATAGATGTCTCCAGCTGTCAACAGAGGTGTACGCCATCTTCAACCCTAATTGTGCGTTAGATACAGCCCGAGTCCAGTAGATGCACTGCTCGGAACGACAAGATAGACTTGCGAGCTTATTGTGTAGTATGCGCCTAACCGCGCCGAAATCCACCCCACGGCCATACTTCGAGGCAAACGAGAGCTACAGTTTCCGTCCGTACCTGGCAACGCGGGCACGGAGTTGAAGTCTAGTCCGAGTTACGGGTATCTGGAGACGCTTAAATGATCAGACTCTCTCTATCAGGCAAGCGTTGGCGACGTTAAAATGCCGCCACCCAACTCTAACTGCTCTCGATCCAAGAACCGAGCGCATCCTCACGCCGTTGAGGATGTAAAGAAGCCGAAGGCGTGAGAGGTGGCGTTGAATACACAGGGAGTCGCCAGAACGCGACCTCGCGGAAGACGTTTACCGCAACAGACGCGTTTGTCAGCAGCATTTTTACATCCGTAGGTCCTCATAGACCGGGACGAGAGAGCCGTGCCAAGGCTTGGGAACACTCGTTGACCATCGAGCAACAACACCGGGGCTGCGGAGTTGACCTTGGACCCGGAGCTGTGGGGCAGGCTCCTTGACCGGGGCCGCCACACGAGGCCTAGTAGGATCAGGAGAATAGCCGGAGTAGTGTCTGAATGGTCTTGGAGCGCAGTTTCAGATGGTCGCCATCGAAAATGGAACGCTGCTTGAAGACATACGGCATTTCGAAGTCCTTCGGTGTTGTCCATTGAGGCCTCTTTCGTCGACTTTGTGGGAAACAAGGGGTCTCACGTCTCCGCAGATTCCTCATACAACATTAGACTTGGTTGATGGCTCCCGGGCTTTCTCTGACGTGACGTACCAAAGCCGTTGGCAGCGCGGACCGCAGGCGCGTCAACGACAGTGCACACAAACCATGCGTTTCTGGTACTAAACCAGGCCGCGTTAGCCCTGCATCCACCAAACAAGGCCTTTAGTTGGACGTCGAACACTCAGACGAGGCAGGTCGACTAGCTATAATCCTCAGCCGACAAGCACCGTACGTCGCGTCTCGGCCGATAGACGCAGGTGCCGGAATAGCCAGCCTCGTCAGAGAGGCGTCGAGAAAGGCTGCAGAAAGGAGATGCCTTCTATGGATCAGCCATGGCATCAGAAGCCTTGCTGAAAACATGTGTGGTGATCCGAAAGGCCCGTCTGCAGCATTCACTTTGCGGTGTATATTTCATAGGCCTTTTCAGATGCGTCCCGCACAAGTTCCTCAAGCTGGAGCGCGCGTTGCAACTGCGGGCGAGACACCGTTTTCGCCTGCAGGCAGAGATCTCTCTCTACATATTGCGTCTCCCTCTCACACATGAGTCACAAGATAGAGAACATAGTCGTCGGGCGTGGGCGCTGGCTCCTGGGAGTTGTGTTGACCGAACAGTGGACAAATTTGCTCACAGCAAATGCAAAAACTCGAGCTAAAGCATGCAAGTGCGACACTCGCGCGCACACACGTTCGAGAGCAGGGCGGGCTGCTCGTTCTCAGCAGCTAAGAGCCTTGAAGCGAATGGTGCGCTTGAGTATCTTGCGCATATGGGCTGCATGTCTCCCGCAACATTCTCAAGTGTCGTACACTCCAACGGCTAGCAAGCTGGCAACTGAGACCATCCTTGATGGCGGAGTGACAGTCAAGATGTGTGGTCTTCAGACGGCCGCTGGTCGCCCAGATCCCGGAAGATTGAGTTCATGCACCTCGCCCAACGCGTACGTTTAACAAGGGCCCTGAAGACAATACGGCTTGCGTCAGTCGACAGGCGGACGAGCGAGATTACACCGGTCCGGTGATGTCGACTCCGAGTGTGATCTGGGCCCAGACCAGAGAATGGCCCTGACCCCATGCCGAACAGCGCAGCCATGAGCTTCTTTGCTTCGCTAGAAGAGACCAGCTTCCTCCCCTTGCCCGCCGAAGGAAGACTTGGGCCATGCAGCACCGCAGCCGCGCGTGAGGTCGGAAAGGGTGTGAAGACGGGAGGGAGAAGGCGCTGGCGCTGCGAGCCGTAAAACCATCACACCTCGGACAGGCTCAGCGCATGATGGCATGCCGCGTGGATACGAGCACGTGCCATTTGATTGCAAGGACGCGTCGAGCGAGAACGGGCCGAGAGATTGACGAGGCGCGCAGCCGTTGACACCGTGAGTTTGAGAGGTAACACTGAGGTCAGATAAGTCGATGAACGAAACAAAACGAAACGCATCGTCAGTTGCAGGCTTTCAGCCCGACGGGGGACGCGATGGTCTCCAGACTCTCACTTCAGTGGGAGGGGTGGAGCGTTGCTGGCGGTACCGGGGGAGGAATTGCCAGTAGGTACGCTAGGCATGTCGAATAGAACCTGAGGTACTAATATCAACTATTGGTGTAAGTGCATCGCAGACGCAGTGCGGTTTAGTGAGCAGGGGGCAGGAGGAGGATGGATGGTGAGTGAATCAGTCGCGGCATGGCTCACCGTTTTCTCTGACACGTTCGAGCCACCGGGGGGCCCCGACTGGCCGGGGTTGGTCAATCACGTGCACGGAAAAGGCCCGGTAGGACTGGGTTCCAACGGGTTCGACTGGGGATGAAGCCAGGGACAGGGACCGCGGCGTGCCTTAAGGTAAGGTAGGCGCTTTTCGATCGGCACGGGCTGGCGAGGCTATCCCCGGGACCTGGATCTGAGACAGCCGCTGTTGTCTGTTGTCGTGACCATCGTTGTCGTTGTCGCCTTCGCCGTCGCCGTCGCCGACGCCGAACCCGATGGACCTCCGTAAATTGCCGCGTGCAAGGCAGAGACCTGCTCTCGTTTGCTCGAGCGCGCTCCGCCCCCAACCCATCTCATATCATCTCGGTTCGTTGATCTCTCGTCTCGGTGCTCGTGAGATGCGATAATAGCCGGCGGCTGTCATGTACGAGTAGGAGAGGTGTCTACGGATACGGCAGTCAGCGGAACTGTGTGGTCACCGGTGCGGCCTTGACCGCGACCGTGGCCCAGGTTGGACCCGACCCTGGCCTCCGCCCCGGCCTCCAGCACCGAGGGATGGAGTTGTGGGCAATATCGATATGTAGGTGTAAGTGAGGTAATCTTGAGGCATCCGCATTTTCATGATTTGTCCATGTCGTTGGTGGCCTCTAGAGTCTGGTCACCCGGGCGTTGACACGCGCAATACGCCCAGTAAATGAATAGATGGCCTTACTAAGGCGCCAGGGACTCTCGTCTCGACGTACCTTAGGTAGTGTACTTGTCTATTGGGTTGTATGTACCTGTATCTGCCTGTTCCTAGTGTAAATATCTTCCTCGTAATTCATCTTTCATTTGCCCTGCATTCTTTCCCTGCCCGTCGACTCGGGTATCCGTAGTAGACACTATGGGAGGCACATTAGCGCTGTTCTGAGTGTAGCGGATGAAGTACCCTGATGGTTTGTCTGCACTGTGCGGGACCCCTGAGAACTTCCTGATGGGGCAGGTCCACCTTATCCTCGTTCTTCTCTCCCGACGGGCCACGGCAGCCACACTATGAGCTCACAATCTGCTACTTCCAGGTTCCCTCGTGTGGTCCAAACGCCATCCACCAATGGCCACATACACAAGATATCTAGGCAATAGCTATGTATCCAAAGTAGGTAATTAGGGGTCTACTCTGTAGTCGGAATTTACGGACAAGGACCCAGTGTATGTTACAGAGCATCAACTTCATCGCCGCGGGGGCCGGGCGCTGGTACCCCCCGTCCGTCCTCAGGATGTGGGCTACTAGCACCTGCGCGGCCGCGTCTGGTATCTTATGTGGGTGCAAAGGTACCGCAGAGTACTGGGTACCTGTTTGGTGCATTCCTTCCTTCGTGGATTCCAGCCCACAGTGCTGCCTGCCCAGTCAGGTAGGTGGCGGTACGTACATCCCCTGTTCCGCTGCAGGTTCGCGTCTCCATCTTCCCCGTCCGTATCGATTTTTGTCCCTTCCTGGACGGGTTTGGGCCAATCTCGGCCCCCTTGCACCTCCCCGCTTCGTTCCACCGGTGTCCCACACCCACATCACATCTTCCTCCCTGGTCCTCGTTCCATTCCACCAACACGCAGAGCGAGAGAGAAGAGCAGAGATCCAGCAAAACACACAATCATTACACTACTATGGTGCACGACAAGGCACCTCGCAGGCTCGCACTCATCGACATGGTCCCAGCAAACCCGGCCGGCCCAGTCAGTCCCAGCGTTGGCGCCCGGCGCCCGGCCTGGAGGCTGGCAAGCCCAGCGATGCCCCAGGTCCGTGGCCTTCCCGGAGGCTGTCACGAAAGCTGTCAAGGACGAATCGAGCAACGTCCAGATCTCTTATTCGGTAGCACCCAAAGTCAAAATCAAGACGCCTTACCTTGTCAGGCTTGACATCCCACCTTGTCTATGCCTCTTCAATACATTCCCGTCTCAGCCTCTTCAACCTCATCTACTCGACGACAAATAACCTCACGCGACTCTACTGTCAGACTACATCTCCCACTCCCACTCCCACTAGATGAAAGTCGGGCTTGGGCTCGACCCGGGGGTCTAATGCTCGCGTGTACACAGACTTGCTGAAAGTCTTTCTCGCTTCTCGCTGATGCAACTTCAGCGGACGAATTTCGCGTCCCCCCGGAAGCGGACAATCGCAATCTCAGATCGTCGTTTCTTTTTTTTCCATCGGTCTTCCGTGGCCATGAGAGATCATTGCTTTTTCGATGTGGGCTTGTCTTCTCAAACCGACGCCTAGTGTACGCATTCCTCCACGTGCGTGCGCACACGCTTGGCTTATCACTGTCTCTCGACAACGGGCTGAACGGTTGTCCAGGTCATGCACCCTCGCCGGGTTTTCTTCGATGCTTGTTCGGCGACCTTTCTCAGCACCGTCGTCAGAAGTCAGCTAGCGTAGCGTGTCGGGAGGTGCTCGATAATACTCGCAGCGGCGAGAACGTTGTCTTGCTTGCACAAAACATCCACGCCTCAATCAATCTACCTTATTCTTGTGCCGCAAAGTGTATCTTACATCCGTCCAATCGACGCGGATGCGGGCGCACAGCAAAGAAACACTTCCGCGACCCGACGTTTGCCTGCCCCGACAGCCCCGTCCGCCCATCAAACATGTGGTCCTCCATGATCCGCTCCGAGGCCCCGAAATCTCTCCAACCGTCGAGTTGCATCCATCAAGACAACCCTGGTGGCCGGGACTGCACCATGTCCTCGACTCCACACTCACGACATTTGCTCCGTGCCCGTGGCCGCTGCAATCACACGCTACCCATCCTTAGCTCGCCCTGGATGTCCCCGCTCTGGGGCCACGTTCTCGACAGCACGTCCCATGCTCAGCACGAGAGGCCTGCGAGCACTGTGCGCTGTGCCGCAACGCGGCCGCGCCTGTTCTCATCCACCTCTACGCCAAACCACCAACCAAACCCTGGTTCGACTTGACTTCCCATGCCCGCGCCGCGCCCTGTCGTGTGGTTTGATTTCGGTCGGTGACGGCGTGGGGCATCTGTTTCGACCGAGCTAGCGAACGAACGAACTAGAGATACATCACGTACTCCTCGAACCAGGTCTGACCAGCACTATTGATTCCCAAGAGATGGGAACCCGCCGTCGAGGGGCCTGCTAAATGAAGCAGATGCCAATTTCCGCCGATCGTTGATTGGCCGCGTTTACCCTGCAACTACTGCCTCTGGCATCTGCAGCCGTCTGCACTGGACAGTGGACACCAACAGCTCGGCCTGATCGCCCATCGCAAGTCTCTTTGGCCCTGTCGTTGCCTGGCGCTCCGGAGCCGATGACGATTGATGTAGGTCTGCGAAGTAGGGGGGAAACGTTACAAAAACCTCGCTGGCGATTGACGGGAAGCTATTTCGCGGATCCGAGCAAGCAACCCTTTGACCTGCTTCACCTAGAGCTGCTACCGGGCGCTGTCACGCCGTATGCAGTCAAGCCTGAGGCGCCCAGTGACATGCCAAAGCTGATTGAGGCAGGTTTCTAGAGCACTCCCACAAGCATGGGCGCAAATGAGCCGACAGGAGCTCTCCAAACCAGGCAATCAGCTTCCTTGCGGCATCTAGGACCACCCCTACACAAGCAGACAGCCCAGATGCCGCCGGACACGCCAGACCAAACAGCGTTGCAGTGTTCCACACACTCTCAACTCCAGATTGCAGTGCAGTACCGTACTGTACTCACTCAAGCGCACACAGCTCAGCATGCTGCACTCAGATGCTCCGACACCGACATGATGCCCTTGCTCTGTGGGTAGCGCTCACCAACTGCACCCAAGGCCGGCCGGAAACATTACGCGCTCACCGTGGTTCCTACCAGCCCACCGGGGGCGTGGTATTTTGGCCTTGGAAAACGGCCATCTCTCGACCCAGGCGAGCTCATCAGCTGAAAGCGGCACCCCTTCTCTACAACCAAACGAGCCATTGGAGGATTGGAAGACGCCGAAGACAGCCCAAGACAGGCCGAGGTCCTCTTGATGCCGCTAGTCGCGGTAAGCAGCAGGGGTGCAAATTTGTACTCATCGCGCTCATCGCACTGGGCGCTTTCTCACCCCCCATATGCCAATCAGAACGGCGGCAGAAGCTCCACTGGGCCCAGGAATCACTAATTATTCGTTGGCGCGTTCTTTCAATATCGTGCGCGATGCCTCCTCGTGTCTCGAGTCGGGGCCTCTAGAGGGGCCTCTAGAGTGGTTCGTTCATTTTGCCCGGCTTTTCCCCCCCCCCCCCCCCCCCCCTCTCTGGCTCTGTTCCTTCTGCCTGCTTCCCCGAGTTCCCTCAGACCTTTTCTGCTCATCACGCACGCTGTGTATTTATCTTTTTTTTCTTCTATTACTTCGGTGATGCTTTGACTACTGTTTGAGAGTTGGCGTGACGCGCACCGTGTCACACTGTATTCGAACTGCAATCGCTTATTTCTAATGGATGCCTCTGGCAGTCGACCAGACTGCCTGGGATAGTGGGGAGGAGCTAAAATTGAGGGGCCTCCCAGAGAGTGCGAGACTGGAAGAACCTGTGGTCGGAGTCGTTGCTCTGGATTCGTCGACAGGGACCGGCCCGGAACCGAGTTATCGGCAGAAGGCGTCGGCGTGGTTCAGCCGTGGCAGCCAAAGGCAAAAGCCACGGAGCATACCGCAAGCGACAGAAGGCTGGGGGAAGGCTGTGACGGCGCCGGTGCGAATGTTCTAGGTTCTGACAAGACGTCGACGTTTGCCCGCCGCCTTGCGTTAGCTCGGGTACTCGAGCAGAACGGTCACTCGAGACACAGGGAACAGATCCCAAACCGGGCAAGTCAGGAACATTGTCCTGCACGCGGCCCCTTGAGCCTCGAGTGCAAGCTCGAGGCCGGGCGAAGAGGGAGACGGGAGAGGAGGCGAGAAGGGACTACGTACATGGAGGCTCAGGCATGCAATATCTGACTGTATCTCATTCTCACTGCGGTATTTGCAAGTGTACGTACCGCAGAGCACGACCTCAGATAATCTGTGCGCATGGCGACGAGACGCGAGAGACGAGCCGCGAATCGCGGAAACAATGACCACGGGCGTGGAAAACCCCCCAAATCCGCGTCCATGGCAGACAATCAACTGGGAGTCAGCCCAGGGCCGTGGTGGTCTGGTCTGGCTGGTCTGGTTTACTATGTACACTAGGTATATAATTACCTACACTACCTAGTCGGCCGCGACCTGACCGACTCGGACCCACCGCCATGGCTGAACGCAACCTGACAGTGCCAATTGGCAGGCCAGGCTATCACTTGGCGTCTATCGGGGACTGGGGGGGATCGCGACAATCCACCTGGCATTCGGAGGGTTTTGCACTGTACAGTCCGAATGACCGGAAGACGTTGTGAGGCGAGGATACTATGTAGGCGTGCCGTACGGATACCATGCCTGACCTGCTTCCCCCGTTCAACATGACCAACGAGGCGTTGCTTGGTTCAAAATCTCGGGCGTCGATGACAAACGAGCAACACAATGTATGTAACATGAGTACTGTGATAGGTACGAAGCTGCGAAGTGTGGCGACATGGGAGTGACGTGAGGTGATGCATGCCTTGAGAGAAGAAGGGGGGGGCCGGTGCGGGACTGACACTTCTGTGGTGGTGGTTCATATCAAAGCTGAAGCGGACGGGATGCTTGTGTTTGCGCTTGCACGGGCAGGAAACCTTCTTCCTGTAGTAGCTGCAGGTGGTGGGTGTCAATGTCTTTCCTCCACCACCCAAGGCTTCCGGGGACCCCTAGAAGAGAAAGAAGAGCGTGGGTGATAGTAGTAGTGCCCGTTGAACTTGACGAAGAAGCGAAAGACTGAGAAGGAGGAAGGAAAGGGGCGAAAGGGAAGGAGGAGTAGAACCGAGAAGGAGGAAGTCGAAGCATGAGATTGAGAGTACCTGGACACAGGTAGGTAGCAGTTCAGTGGATGGTCGCTGAGAGAAAGAGCAGACGCAAGTACCTGGGTAAGTTCGTTCAGTTTACCTGTCTCCCGTAAGGATGGTACCTAGATATCTACAATCGATACTTGGTCTTGAAGGCTTGGACTTTGAGGGGGGAAGTCTCCACTCTCCTCTTTCGACACCACCTCACCTGCTTCGCCCAACCCCGTTCGCTCGTCTGGTTCACCGTTCTGCAGCCGGGACCCGGGCCTGGACCTAGACCTGGACCATGCGGAAAGTCGCGGGCGTGGGCGACACATGAACTCAATAATACCTTGACTACCTACAATGTACACAAGATGCTAGAGATGTCGAGATGATCCTTCTCGTCCCTCACGAACCTCAGGCTCTCTTGTCTGCCTGCCGGCTGTCAGGCGTCAGCTGTCGGCAACCCATACGTCCCGATTTCGCGTTGAGGAACGTCATGTGTTCACAGTTCTCGGATTTAAGGGGAGACAAGGCGAAGAAGATTACAAGAGATACGTCGAACGCAACAACGTCGCCAAAAGGAAACGCTAACGAAGACAAGAAGCGGATACAACAGTCCAGTTCGCCAATCCCACCACGACGGCACAATCTATCCATCAAGCAGCCATCCACCCGTCAATCCATCAATCCATGAATCCATCCATGGGCAAGCTGGCACCCCTCGCTCCTTCTATTGACTTGACGCTCGGGAGGTACCCAAGTATCTCGCACTGTACGCTACAACGTACCTACCTACATGGTAGCTAGCACTTGCCTGACTGTCGGCACCCTTGTCAGCCCCACCCTCTCTCTCTAGAGGTACCTAGTGTACTTATCCCCCCACTCCAAGGCAACCCCCGTCGCGACTCTCGAGAACTCCGTAGGGGCCCAGAGCCCAAGACCGCCACTCCCCGCCTTTCGATTTTCCTTAAACTGTCCTGGCCGTGGCCGCAGCCCGTGCTACCACCTCACTATCCTCTTTTCATTCACTCCGCAGTCCCCCTTTCGCCCTTATCCTCAACGAGCTTCTTTCCCCAACTGACACTTGTTGCTTGTTTCTGAGCAGGGGAAACTAAAAAGTTGCCGTTACTGTTCTTGACCAGGGAAGAGAAGCGTGTGCGCATCGCATCGCATCGCAGCGCAGCAGCTGTGCATCGCGTCACATCCCAAAACCCTTCTTCTCTTGCTACTTGGCCACCCCGAGGCGCTTTCCCGTAAGGAAAATACTATCAACCCGTCCGTCGGCTCCGTGCAGGGCTCGCCTTTCGCCTGGACATCCGGACGAATCCCGCCTGGCCTTCGAACCTCAGCTATTCGACCCCTCCCCTTCCCCCAATACACCGAACCGACGAGGCCAGTAAGGACGGAACCTTGCGGTACATCCACCACGGCGTATCTACTTGCCTACCCAAGGTACCTTGCATGCCAGGATAAGAACTAGGACCAGGCCCCGTACCCGTACCCGGACCCAGTCCCAGGTTCCTCGAGTCGCGTTTTCCCTTTTTCTGCGACCCCACACACACACACCACACACACGCGCTTTCTCTCTGCTCTGTTCTGCTCTACTCACAGAATTCGCTCGGCTCATAACCCGCATCGCAGCCCAGTTCGTTTTGCAAGCCCAGGCCAAGCTCAACAAGCCTACCTGTCTGCCTATACTACCCGCTCGCGCCTCAAGGAACACACTACCACAACCACTGCCGCCGCCACCAACACCACTGCCACTACGACCACTGTTGGCCCCCTTCTACCACACGCATCATCCTTCAACCATCCCGAGCCGCCACCTGTCAAACAAAAAATAAAGATTCCTCTAAAAAAAAAAGTCGACTCGGACTACATACAGACCAGTCCGAACCAAATATCGTCCGTCCGCCCGTCTTCTGGATCTCGAACGAGCTCAAGCGCATGTCAGGCACGGAAGCTCCAAAAGTCAAACAAAGCAAATCAAAGAATTAAACCAGCAAATTCCTCGCTTCCGTTGGTTGGCAATACATAGCAGGCACACTGCACACTACCGCCCACTACACTACACACTGGGCGGAACCACCTTCACCTTGCCTTACACGCACCACCCACTCCCCATTCCCACCGGTACCCGCGTAACCTAACCCGTCCTTTCCACCTCCCCTGGGCTTTTTCGCCTTGCCTTTTACTTACCTTGCTTTTTCCCCCCCTTCCCCCTTCCTCTCTACCTCCCACCACCACCTGCCACCACCCTCCACCAAGCCCGCGCAAGGCACCCGACCACAAGGCACAAGGCCACCGCGACCGCTCCGCACCAGACTCGATACAGGTTACGTCCCGTCCCGACCTGGTTTCTTCTGCGACAGCCTCCAAGCTACACACAACATCTGCCTTTACCTCCAGATCAAGTATAGATCAATCGGCACCACGCTCAAAGCAGCATCTCCACCGTTTTTTACATTTTCCTGCCTCGTGTGATACCATCCAATCCGTCAGTCACCATCAGCACAATGGCCGACATCACCGATCAACACGACCAGACCTCGCCCACCGACCTCGACGAGTCGCAGGTCGGCAACGGCAACGTCGCCGAGAACAGAGGCGTCAAGCGTCAGAGGCCCAGCACCGCCGACGACGACGACGATGATGACGACAAGGGCGGTCGCGAGCGCCGCAAGATTGAGATTAAGTTCATCAACGACAAGTCCCGTCGTCACATTACCTTTTCCAAGCGCAAAGCTGGAATCATGAAGAAGGTGAGCAATCCTCGTCGCGTCTTTCCCGAAACCGCACTGCATGCGCTTGACTGGACTGCACTGCTTTTGTGTCTTCCCTTGCCGCCATTGCTCTCGTCGCGCGCCCGTCGACGGCACGCAAACCCTTTCTCGCAAACCATCAGTTACTGACCAAACTCGCGCGTCCAGGCTTACGAGCTCTCTGTTCTCACCGGCACCCAAGTCCTGCTTCTCGTCGTCTCGGAGACGGGCTTGGTCTACACCTTCACAACACCAAAGCTGCAGCCTCTCGTTACCAAGGCTGAGGGCAAGAACTTGATTCAGGTTCGCTCCCCCCCCCTACACTCGTGCTCCCACCTGATAAACCGCAACATCCACTGATCCTCGACGCAGGCATGCCTCAACGCCCCGGAACCCACCCCCGGTGGTGAGAACGGCGTCGACGACTCTAACCAGGTCGATTCCCCCGAAGAACCTCCCCAGCAGCACCTCCCCCCTCAAGGCCCCCGCCCGGGCATGCCCCAGAACCCTCACATGCCTCCTCAATACGGCGTTCCCCAAGTCGGCATGGACCCGTCCCAGGCGCTCGCGTACCAGAGCTACATGCAGCAGCAACAACGGGGAGGCGGCTATGCCATGCCTCCCCAGTCTGGCCTTCCTCAACACACGTCGCACCAGTCATAGTAGTCAGGCTCCCCATTGCCGGCACATTTCTCATCAATACCTGACATCTGCATTCTGGAGACCTCACTCGTCGGCGACACTCGGGCTTTGTCGGCATTGATCATTGATACTCAAACCCGAGGCTCTGGCGGTTTGGCGTTATAGTTCGGTGTTACCACTTGCTGCATCACGTCCCTCTGCGTTTCTTTTTACTTCCCATGATCCTTATTTCCCTTTACTACTTGGATTCCGCCACCGGCAGTCCGAGATTCTGCTGCCACCAACCGCTCGACAACAGCCGAAGCTTGGTCTTGCTCTCAAAGGCAGCACGATCATGTGCGTCGCCCTCGTCACGGAGCGAGGCCTAATGTTATCACGTGGGGGGAACGCCTGGGAGATGCGACGAGAACACTGCGATATGGATGGGGTTTCTTCATCGATGAGAGAAGACACGAGGGATGGGATGGCATTTGCGAAGGCGGTCTCGTTGAACACAAAACAACTTGTGTGTGCTGTAGTGAGCCTTTTTTTTTTTGAAGCTGGCTCTAGATGGAGGGGTTGGGGACGTTCGCATATGCGTTTGTATGGCAGCGATGGCCGACTCTTTTTTTATTATCGTCTTTCTTCTTTTTCTGCCGACGGGGACAAACTCTGTGCGTTCTCTGCCTTATGGGAGAGAGAGAGAGAGAGGAGTTGGCGCACCGAGAAGGGAGGGGAGATGTTGAGCATGGGAGTTATGACTTCTCACGGCTGCAGGAGGAGAACAGGCACACTTTCTGGAATGGACTTTGATGAACTGTTTTTGTCAAGGATCGATCGAATAGGGTCTAAGACGCGCGCAGTCCTCCTTTTCTTTTTTTATTCCTCTCATGTTTTTCCCCTCCCTTACTACCACTCCAAATCACACACTACCTACCCCCCCCGAGATGTTCGTAGGACTCGGCTTCGATACCCCGGCCCTGGGCAAATCAACAAAAAAACCACTCAAATACACACACAACTCTCGTACTTCATCCAGACAGAGAGACAGGTGCCGTGCCCCGTCCCGTCGGTGTAATTCTCCCCGGTTCCGCTCGAAGTGGTTGGAGGGGTTATAGCAGCCCTATAGGTGGCCCTTGGCTGAACTTTGCTTTTGGGAGTTGGGAAAAACGAATTTGGGGCCGGGAAATTCGGTACCAACAGAGGGGGACCAACAGAAAGAAGAGACGCGCCGGAAGAGGGCTCTCTCTCGTCTCGCGTGCGGAGGGAAAGTGGGTGTGTCGCGGAGAAGAAAAGTGCAGAGCGAAAGAGAGAGAAAAGAAGTCTCTGCATGTATGAATAGCATCGCGTTTCGATAAACCGTCTCGTTCTCTCCTTGACTAGATGTCACCGTCAACGTCAACGTCAACAATCGATCACCTACCCACAGAGTCACTCAACAACTGTTCCTGCCCCTCTCAGATGCAGCTGCAAAAACCGTGTAGTACTTGAATGCCGTTTCCGTTTGCGGAATTGGCAGACGGCTGCTTTCGCCGATGGGTGGGTGTGGCTGTCTGTTGCCGTCATGGTGACATGACAAGTGACTGAACTCTAATGGGGCAATGCGAGACACTTGGAAGCTTCCCTCGAGGTCGGGTCCCTCTCGAGGGAAGAAGCTCAAGCATAGGTAGATGGTATTAAGATTTTGGCCTGTTTTCTGGCCCCCGTCTCCCAACCCCCCCTGTCCCATCAATCAGTCAATCGCGTGGACGGAACCGTCTGGTCTGCTGGGGAATACTCGCCCTCGCCTTTTTTTTTCTCCATCGGACTGCCGTATTTAAACACGTTCGCATCGGCCAACGGAAGGGAAAATAAAGAGAGGAGAGAAGGGCGGTGCCGGCGCTGCGCTTGTAGACAAAATGCGAGTACGGTTGTGCGCGCACCGGCCCGTCGCATTTTTTTTTCGTGAGGGCGACCGCGAACCGACCAAGCCGAACGTTTCCAGAAGTGGCAGAGCGACTTTTTTTCTTTCTTCCCCCTTGTTCCAAGACTCCGGCTTGGTTCTCGCGATTTGGTGCAGATGATTGTCGAAACGGGATGCAAGGGCGCTGGGGGTTTGATTCGAATGCTGCTTTTGGCCGTCTGGCGACCTCTGATTCGGCGGCGGCGAGGCCCGCCCGCGGCGCCCCAGCCGGCGCTGTCAGTGGTTTAGCGGTAGTGGTGGACCTCCCACTGGCCGCCCGGGCTGGATCAGCGTGCCTGGACGCACGTCCGCTCGAGGGGGCGGGGTAAAATTGTGGCGCGTAGGGCAGAGACCTGGAGATCTCAGAACAGTGAATGAAGTATGCCCGGTGCTGACGACCCCGAGCCGCTTGCCCTTTCGGCCTTGCCTCCTGTGGTGGCATAGGATCAAACGTGCCGCAGTCAGTCACATGCGTCCAAGTTACGGCATTCAATGGTTATTGGTCTCTCTTTTTTTCCCCGGTCTCCAACTCATTCGCGTTGAATGGCGGGGTAGAGACGCGTTTCCAGCTGTTTCCAGTTTGGTAAAGGTGCTCTCGGCGGTGGGGAAGGTCCTGTCTGAATTGGGACGTGATGCAGGGACAGCTCGTTGCCTCTTTGGGTCTGGTGGGCTGCGTGATGGGATTCGCGACGTACGGCTGATTCCTCCCGCGGGTTTTCTGCCCATCATGAGGCGGATTTGGATTTGGCACAGATGTTTTGGCCTTCTTTAACCGTTTGGTGGCTTGGGCGTCGCGTTTGCGGAGACGCATCCCGCGACACACCTTGTGTTCGCGAAATATTTACAGGTAGCAGGTGAGGCTAACACACAAGTCGATATCGATTGTAATTGGTGGTGCATTGTAGGGATACCGGCCCCTCTGCCTGATCCGTAAGCAAGGATATCCGAGAAGAAGACTGACTTTTGGGCTGCCGCCTTGGCGATGAATCAGCCTATGGAAACTAACTGTTGCCGAGTTCCAATGGCTTCTATGCTCAGACGTTGTTCCCGGGCTCGTCGCCGGCATATCGGAGAAAGTTGCTGGTGGTGCTTCCGCTCTTGTTCGTTCTGTTGTTAGAATAATGCAGCGGCTACATTTCCCGTTGAGTCAAGCCAAGCCGGCCGGAACGATCAGGCGGTCCGGTTTAATATGCGTCCCGGGGCTCCATCTGAGCCTGCGTATCACGCTCTTCCCGTTCTATTGTTATGGAGCAACGGACGGCATCCGGGTGTCGAACTCCGGCTGTTCGGTCAATGTCTGGTATCTCGGCAGTCCGGCACCAGGCCCACTTCCTTGTCACTTCGGACACGTACGAACTCTGTGTCGTCCCATTCATTGCCAATGGACGGAGTCGGACAGTCGGAGGAGGCCCACAAAGTCCCGAGGTCCGTTGTTGAGAGACTTGTGCAGCACAGTGCTAGGAGTTGTTTGATGTGACGAGCAATCAGACAGCAACGAGTCCGTCGGGTTTAGGAATCTGTCAAGAACTTGGGGCGATTGAGGGTCGCCATGAGCGTTTGTGGCCTGCTTACGGACCCTCCACCGTCTGTTGTTTTGTCCGCCATGCCTTGCTTCCAAGAAAACGCATTGCGATCAGTCCAAAGCGGCGACCGGAAAGTCGGGTCTTGGATGCGCGGGCTGGATACCTGGAAACACGGAAAATGTAAAGGCCGCCGGCATTCGTATCCAGTGTTGCATGCTGCCGCCGTATTTTGAGTACTGATCTTCAGTTGCCTTTCGCGTTCTGATGCCGACACTAATAAGTAGTGCCCAATAGCTCGTGGCTGACCAATACTGGAGGGATGGAATGTTGCTCGCAGCGGCAATTTCGCTTTATCTCCGCCACGTGGAACTTTCCGATCTCGTGCCTAGATTGGCCAGCGTAGGAATTTGAGTGGCAGCCAGCATCGGAGCAGTGAAACTTCAAGGACCATCTGGACAGACGGTTCAGATGAAACGCGCAGAAACAAGCTTCCTCAGAACAATGTCCCTTGTAAGATGCGATACGATGTTTGCTGGCAGCACACTCTGATAACGAGGCTTGCCAGCGGTGCTTGTGACGTCGCCTCAAAGCCCCACGAGTCGGAGGCTCGGGGTGCTTGGAGGGAGCATGCCTGCGAATCGATGCCCGGAACGTATCCGTACTCGCGGGCATGTGAATTCAAGTGAGTTCAAGTGCAGTGACAAGCCTACATGGTGCGCGAATGCCGTTCGGTCAAATGGACTGGATGCCACGTTGATCGTTAGCAGCCGTCTCGTGTGTGCTCACGTTCCGGATTGCTTCAGGAATGGCGCCGGTCAGAAGGGCTCCGATCGGCCGATGTGGAGGTCCGGGAACGTCATTTTCTCGCGGTGAGAACTACGAATGCATCGGTCCTTCGTGAGGCTCAAGCCGGCCCGCGTGCCGCGGCGATGCGTGGTTTCGACGGCGGAGAGAGTACGAGGGCGGGGTCGAAACGGCCAAATGCCTAGAGAGCCCGTCGAAGACACCCCGATATGTAGGTACTTCGTACCTAATCAAGCGGCAACGCACCTCCAGGCACGTACTTGCCTATCCGAGTTGGAAGAGTGGTTTATCTGCTGTGGTCAGTATCCGTACCCTAGCCTGAGGGGATTTGAGAAGGTTTCTGCACGGACCAGCCGCGGACCCCCACCATCGTTGTATTGTCTACTTCTACGCTACCACTGGTAGAACAAGTGCTACAGAGACTCAGCGCTCCTCGAAACCTGACACAGCTTCATCGGTGTCACAGCTGAATGCTTGGCGACCACGATGCCACCATTGCTGCCTTCAGCAGTGCCCTGTGGCGGTTTTCAACAAGACCAGTGCCCTTCCTTGATTCACAAAAAATGTCACCCATGAGGGTACGACTCCAGAGGAAAAGAAAGCAGAGAAGGAGAGAAAGGGGCGAAAACGAGAATGTTTTGTTGTTTTCGAAACTCGACCGTCTGACAAAATCCGTTAATCGTATCCCATTACCACCACAATGCCACCAGCCCACAAAACAAGATACAGCGTGAGCTTCGGGTAAAACGTTCCGTGACCAAAGTAGCTCGGAATTCAACAGCGTCGTTTGCTCACATGCCATCGCCCATGGTGGCGAATCGGCCGACAGCGAGACTGCCCAAAAAGACGCCGCCGAGCACCGAAAGAAGATAGCCCACGTTCATCGTCATGACTGCCAACATACTACAGTACTTATCAGTAAACAGTTCATATGCGCGAAGTGTGATGGGTGACTTACAGGAGATAGCCGACGCCAGCAATGGCAGTGTCGATCAGAGCGCGAATGGGATCAACCGAAAATCTCCATGGCCGCCAGACACCGTGCTGCTTCTGAACGACGGTAACGTTCTCTTCGACGCCATTCTCAGAGAGTACCATGTTCTTCGCCATGCTGTCCGAGGACATCTGTCCAGCCATGCCCAACTTGCCGCTCACGTTGACGTATCGACGCTTGAAGTCCTTGTCCAACCAACGCTTCTCCTGGATCGACTTCAGTGCCAGCATACTGCGTAGACCAAAGGCCAGGAAGATGAGGAAGATACAGGTGGCAGCGTAGGTGCCAACACTGTTAGGTGTCCACGTCTCGGTGTAGAGTGGAGTCCTCATGTTGGTTTGGAAGATGGTCATCATCATCATGCTCATGCTTCCGCCGCTGTGGCTGTCGTTCATGTTCATCGACCCCGATCCATCCATTCCCGACATGCCCGGCATGGTCTCGGCGGAAGTGGTCGTTCCCCCGGCCCCGTGGTCGTCCCCACCGTGCCGTGCCATAAGGTAGCTGTCCATTTCGACGATTTCGTTGGTGAGAAGCGATCGACGCTGTCGGAGAGAAGACAAACAAAACGCTCGTGTTGTTATTGGCGTGACGGTACGTATGTAGTCGGACCAGGCTCCAGTCCCGGATATTGACAAGAGAAAGAGAGCGATCAGACCCGTTGAAGTATACTGCCGCTTGGATGTGACGAACGGGGCGCTACTGCCGGTAATATAGATTAACCACGAGAAGGTTTGCGAGGGATCTTCAGACGCTTCAAGCAGGGAAGGCGTTACGAAGTGGTTCTCGCGATGCCGAGGCGAAACAGGAATATGCTGTGCATGAACGGCAAGTGACCTGGCTCGTGCCAAGATGTTGGAGATGGGCAGCGGTGACTTTTTGTTGCGGCTGCCGACCAGCCCATCGACCCTGGTGTTCCCCAGGTGAGACGGACGACTGCAACCAGGTCCCCTAAGACGACCTTAGCAGATGCGCGCTCGAGATGCAGTGAGATGCAGATAAAGCGTGCTGGAGGTGTTGGTACTGCAACCCGGGAACGTCCCTTCAAAAAAACATGCGCACCGGTGGGGTTTGAGACCGCGCCAAGGACGGATAGGAAGCGGAGACGGGTTACTCGCAGCCATGATTGGCCCATCTGTTCTCTTAGCTTCGCCCCATCCACAGAGGCCGAAGTACCAATACCCTGCCTCGCTAACAATTTACCCTCCGAGTGACACACCAAACTCTAACGCCCTTCTTGCCTCAAACAACGTGCTCATACATTCCCTGCGAGTCTTTTGCCCCTTCCACCTCCTCAGCCTCTTCCAATTGCTCCATACAAACTTCGAACGAATGACGAGACGAAAAAGCAAGCGCGAGGAAGTCGCCTTTCCGGTGCAGGTCCTGGGTTATCCAGGGTTAGGTGTTCTCGCCCGGTTTTTGTTTTCGAAATGTTCCCTGCCCCATCTTCGCAACTGCTGCGGCATGGGTGTTCAACGACGACTCAAGACTTTCTCCGGCCATGTCTCCCCTGTGTTCCTACAATAATCCATTGTTTCCCGGGTTTCTGGGCCGTCCCGAGACGCGAGCGTGGGTGACGAATCAAGCCATTCCTGGAGGTGACCAAACTCAAAGCATAGCCCCTCGAACGTAGGATCGCGCGCACGATGAAATGTGCCCGCCGGTTGTTGTCGAGATGATGGGCTTGGCGAAGGATACGGGATTCCCGTTCAAGGCAACCTTACGCTTGTTCGAAACAAGCTCACGCGGCTGCGACTGCATGGCCCAGAGGGGCGGTTACGATGTCTCATGTGCCGTCGCCGAGCCCAAGATCTGGGCACTCCTGAATATCGTCCGGAGTTGGGCCCAAACACTATAAACCAACCTATTTTCGGCCGGTCCCACCGCGTCAGAACAAGACCTGCTCGCCTCCTCTACCACTCTTCGCCCCGAGCCCGCCAATCGCATCCACGGACCTTCGACGTACGCTGCTCGTGTCTCCCGAAGCACGGTCCATACACCACTAAAAGTCCCGATGCTTCGTCGCGCGCCCCACTTGCCGCGTGCTGTCTTCCATGTTTCTTATACGTGGCAGTGGATAACGAGACATCTTCGGCCGAACGTGGCAGCTTCACTGTTACTACCCAGCGTGGTAGTTTATGTGTGGTCTCGGTGTGTCTTGTCTTTTGAGGAGCAGAGGACTTGGAGGTTAGCTGAACCGCTGCATGATCGCGTGTCAACAGGCATACCGGCTCACCAAGCAGACGCAGAGAGCCGACTTTGACATCAGCCGCCAAACTTCGTTCTCCTCGCCTATACCAATTCCCTGCAGAAGTATGACTTAATGTGTTTCGGCTCAGAAGTTCGCTGAAACGGTATACAACAGTGGTCTTCGTCAGACAAGTCTCCGGAGACACAAGATATCGAGATCACTGTGAACGCCGCGTTGAATGGCAAGTGACCCTGCAAGAGGGGGGGAAGGGTCAACCCGTAACGAACATCACGGTGGCGCCGGCCTTGCCCACTTCCTTGAAGCTTTGCAACTCTGTCGGTCCTTCCTGCAAGACTTGCTTTCCACGTATGAGCTTATAGGAGCTGCACGCTCGTGCTAGCAAATCAAAAGAAACATCCCGTGTCGATCGTGCTGCCCGACAGCTGCAGAAACTCAATATCTTCGGATCACATTGCCCCCGAACTCTGTCTCGGCGGACACGGCGTGTTGGAACTTTGGTCGCCGAGCCGAGGCCGACACACTGAACCGGGAAAACCTGCCTTGGAAAATACTACTGGAGTGCGCTGAGAAAAGCTGCATGGAAATCACATTGTCCTTGAGAATCAATGTTTGCAAATTGCAGAAACCGAATGGTCGCACAACTGGTAGAGCAAACGGGTCCAATCTCTGTATTTCTGCGCCCCAACCACGCAAACGTTCATTCAGGATTCCAGCCTGCCTCAAGGCAATGTGGGGTAAAGAGGTGTTCCGCCTCGATCTGTCTTCCTCGGGAATCCTTGCTACACCAGGAAGGCACTCGCCTGCCTGGATTTGCTAGATGTCGGTCGGACTGCGCCAACGGTCAAGAATGATCCATCGTTCAGTCGGCCGGGGGCTGCGTATCGAGTCGTCAGTAACACCCCGTGGGAATGCCGGTCGACACTCGTCTGATTTGAGAGCAGTGAAAGAAAATGGCAAGATTGGCCTCTGGACCGGGATGTATTGCTGTAAACAAGCGAGAGTCAAAAGACCCCAGATACAGGGATGTCAGTGGTGCTCGACCCGAATCCAATGCATCCTAAGCGACCCCAAGTCAGCGGATGATTGAACACTGGTCATTTCATAGTGTGGATCGCTTGGCCTCACCATACATATAACTGCTGCATTCAGGAAGGAAACCTGGTGCTCATGGCGTTCAGTTCATACAATCTTCCGCGGTATACCCCCCGATGACGACGCATCGACGGGCTCTCGAAGAAGCAAGCCAAACCTCGCTCTGGTCGTAGACTCCTTGGGCCCGGAGTGAGCCGTCTCCGTCGAGACTGGGAAATGATCTGCACCAATCCGCAGCGCTATCCACGGGAATATCGTGGTTGAGGTCATGGGTGGTTGCAGAGGCGGGGACACAAACCACCGACTCCCCCCATCTGCATCCAACCCAAAGCGCGGGGCCGGGATCAAGGGGCGGGAGAGGTAGATTGCCGAGTCTATTTCGACGACTTGCAATGGGGGTCCCTACCGGCACTCGACGGCTTGCTGTCCAATATTGCCAACCCGATGCTGTGCACTCGGCGACCAGCATTCAAGATTGTGCAATGAATCGGCCTTACTATATGCTAACCCTGTACAAGAGACACGCGGCTTTGGATGCAACACAGCCTGTTTTGCGGATCGGGTCATCAACATCCAAGTTCCATTTCGCCGATACCCTTGACACCAGTCAAAGCCTCGTGGTCAAGGGATTGATACAGGCAGAGCGAGCGTCCGATGTCCAGGATTGCGCCTTTGTAGGTGTACACACTGACCATGTGTTTGAACCGCAGAGCACTGCATCTTTTCCTCGGCTGCATGTGCTCGGCATCGTCCTTTGGATTCCGGAGACTGGCAATCACCCAATGCCTGTGCAATATTTAGCCCGCTTGCTCCCCGTCAGGTCGAAGGGCGGTGGTATAACCAAACTTCAATTGAAGTTCTCAACGCCACAAACGAATGATGGCCGGGCCGAGGAGGCACCGACAGCCCCTATCGAATGACATGAGTCCCCTGCCGGAGAGGATCAATATACCAGGGGTCGGGTAGCACGGGCGGCAACACAGATGCGAATGTCATCTCTTCCACGAATCGGGCGCGATCAAGTAGTCCATGCGGCAGCACGAGAACAGTACAACGCCTGCGAACTACATAAATCGTTCACTCCGTTCTGGGTAGTGGAGAAAAAGGAGACAACTCCCAACTACCTGTTGCAGGACGACAATAACCGCATTGGACCGGTTTGCTAATGCACATGTTAGCGTCAAGCTATGTATCAACATCCGGATGACAGAGCAACAGAGTTGTGCTGCTTCTCTGTGGATTACCGGAAATACCTCTAATATTGACGCGCTCTTGACATGCTGCTTCGGCCGACGCCAGTGACGAAAGTGCCAGCAACGGCGAAGAGGAGGAAGGCAGACAGACCAGGAAAAAGGCCAATGCATGACGGTAGGCATTCAGAGACACATCCCAGCTTCCACAATCGTAGAGGAGAGCTGCAACTGGCCGCCCAAGTCGTCAGGAACCAGGATTGTCGCCTATTCAGCGAGCTGTCTCCCTCCACAAAGGAGGACTTCTTCCGGGGTCTGTGACTTGCCCGACACGTTATCGGGGCCTACCAGGGAGCACTCGCTGTGATGGCATCTAAGTTGTATCATTGTCGCTGAGCGTTTCTCGTGGAACTGATGAAGCTGATGAATGATGACAGAAAAGAACCGGCGGAGTAGCTGCACGAGATGATCTCCATGGAATTCCCCAATCCCGCTTCCGGGTGTTCAGCCGCTGCTGTCCAGAAGTGGACTAACCTCGAAATGGAGCTTCGAAGGGGCCTGGCAAGTTATGCCCGTCGGAGAATGCTGATCCAGGACGAATGCGCCCCCAATCATGCTCATCTTGTCAGCAGTGGTTGCAGCCGATGCGCCCCGGCAACTGCTAGCCCTGCACACCCACAATCTCCTCCTGCCCGTGGTGGAGGCATCGCCCTGGGCTGAAATTGGCTGAGGCTCTGAGCGCCTTCGTTTCCAAACCGCGATCGCTTTCCACCCCTTGCGCAGCCGTGGCTCGCAAGGCTTGTGCCCACACTGCGCCGACTGGAAGAACGGGGAGGCAAGAGAAGAGAGAAAACGTGAGGAACGTCCGCCAGTGCCGGCCGCCACGGCGGTGGCGTTCGGCGTGCCTGCGCAACGGAAAGATTGGCGAGCGGCCACCGGCCTTCCTGCAAGAGAAGTCCGGGGATTGGAAGATATCAGGACATGGCATCCTGTCCGCCAAGCTCGCGCGCACATGTGTACACCGCCGGCTGGGCCCAGCTCGCCTGAAGCGACGAAAAGAAGGAGGGGGAGGGGGGATCGTCTTTCCCTCCTCCTTTCCTGTCTGCCCGCCCGCCTGCCTACCAGCCTGGTTAGTCAATCTTCGTGTATTATTGCGGCAATGTTTGGGGTAGGACAAAGACGACGAGAAAGGAGTTGATGAGGTTGGACATTAACATATTCTGGCCCCCCTAACAGCTGGGGAGATATACTTGCCTCGCCGGCGCAGGACCAAGGCGTCAACTAAACAGCTTCAGGGATAGCTCTGACGGAGGGACCCGTCAGGAAACAAGCGCGACAACGCCCGCCCGCACGGCTGCTGGTCGGCGCGACCGGCTCTTCGAGCCCTCATACACAGGTGGCGCGGCTTCCCTAGCCCGTCCGCTAGTGATGCCGCCATCCTCGACGGAAAGGGGGGGGAAGAGGAGGAGGGGGGGGACATCTCCAAGGCGTCTTCTAGCCCCATAGGTGGTAATCCTCCCCCTCTAGGTAGGGTCGGAGGCGTCTCCCCGGGGAGCCTTCGCTCGTGGGGAGGCAGAGGGCTGCTCTCACGGGGGGGTTTCGTGGCTTTCCCACCGAATGCCCACGTTCCCTCCTCCTCCCCCGGCCGCCATTCTTCCCTCGCGTGTGTGTCTCAGCTCACCTCAGGTTTGGTTCAGCTTCAGCCAGGACGTCTCGCCTCCTCCCGCCACGCCCACCGCCCTTCTTCACTACTCCCCTCTCCTTGGGATTTTCTTGTGTGTGTGGGAGGGAGAGGCTTTGTCCCTCGGCCACCACGCTAGAGCTTTTCGAGATGCTTCAATCATCGGAACCTCGCTCCGGCACCGACAGCCGGTTAGACAGCTCATCACGATTCTGGTTCTACAAACTTTCCCCCATGACGAAAGAGAACTTCGTTGATTTTTTCTTTCTCCATTCAAAACGTAACGAGAAAGACACCCAACAAAAAATCAAAATCAAAATCGCACGCAACGTGACACATTGCAAATTGCGAAAAAAGAGTCACCTGCGGTCGTAGGCATGCAACGACGTGTGTGGGGCGGCACTCGCAAAGGTAGAAAAGTATATGCGCAAAAAGCCACCATCTGCCTGTCGTGTGTACCGAAAAAACCGATGCGTGAGAGGCGGAGCAAGCAGGATACTTACATGAAAAAAATAAACTTTCCAGTCTTGCTCATGCACGACATGTTCAGATGACTCTTCTTTACCGTCCCCATTCCTCAAATGACATGACACCATAGTAAGTTGTCGACTAGGCGGGGGGCAAGGCCAGAGCAGGTGTTCATCCCATATCTCTCGCATGCACTGCCCGCCCGCGACGGGCCGATATCTAAGGTTTTTGATCTCTCCGAACACGATGCGCAGGCACAACACGATGGGGGTCCAGGACGATTTTTGCAAACGTCATGTCATGCCCCTCCCGAAATGACCTGCTGTAGCCCCTTTTTTGCAAAGATCCTAGGCATGATGGAAGTTTAAACGTCTATTTACGCCTTGGCATCGTGAGTTGCATAGATGGAGATACACCTATGCTGCCTGGCCCCATCTGCGAGATGACTTGCAGCAGAAGCAAGTTGGAAGTTTAAAAGTTGTGTATTTCACGCCACAACAGCGTGGCTGTTTGGTGCCTAGGTAGTGTTGTTATCCCCTTTCCACACCCCCCCGTCTCCACCACTGGCCAAGTACAATGACGATGAAAGCAAGATTGGAGGGCCTCAGTCAACGCATGGGATACTGCCTGGTCGGCGGGGATGGTGACATTCTCCTTCTGTTGATGGGAGCGAGAGGGAGGTCGAAAGGCCCACCACTCTCGGTGCTGTCGCGGTCACCGTTGTCACTGAGGAGCTTGGGAGATGGGTATATATATCGTCGTTGTTCTTTTCATCGAAGCCATTAATGCCCCCTTACCGCACAAGAAGGCCATAAGCGGGATTCCCATAAAGGACCAGAAACATTGCGCCGAACTTCCTACCGAGCGTTGCCACCATTATAGGGAATTTTACCCTACTGTAGTACCGCCCAACCCAGTTCCCGGATTAATATACATCGTCGTCGTTACCCTACGCCGTGCAGACCACCCACCGCCTGGTATAAACCAACATTTAATCCTGCTTTGGTGAAGATCTATCATCCGACATGCTTTTGTCTTTGGCCGCGTCTCCATTCTCTTCACTGCCGCAACCCTTGACTAAGCGGTGACGCTGTAAAACCGGTTAGCAACGACAGATTCGGCAATGTAGACATTTCTGCTCACCTTTAGTGCGTCCTTCCGCGAGAAGCTCTTGTCGCAGTAGTTACAAGGGAACGGCTTGACTGCGAGGTGGATTCGCTTGTGCCTCTTCAAGTCGTGGTTTCGGTTGAAAGACTGGGGGCATTGGTCGCACTTGAAGGGGCGTTCCGCTGGGGAATTTTGCTGGCCCCCGTGACCATGACCATGCCCGTACATGGCGGGAGAGAGATGGTGCTGCGCATAGGGAGGCATCCCCATACCCGGAACCAGAGACATCTGGTGCCCCGGGCTGCTCAGGTTGGAGAGAACCGAGGCTGGCATGGGTGGGAAGTATCGCTGGTGGGGTTGGTACACTGGAGGCGCCATGTTGAGGTTGAGAGTCAGTCTCCCTGACGAGGTCGAGGTCGTAGGGGGAGCAGCATGTGGCGACGGGTGAGGTTGGTAGGGGGAGTAAGTGGGTTGTTGAGGGCCCGAGGGCGACGTGGTGTAGTAGCCGGAGGAAGCGGGGGGCCGAGACTGCGCGTACGAGTCGACGTGGGAAGACACGGCGCCGGGCGTAGGGAGCTGGGCCGGGGCGGAGGCTTGGGAGCTGAGAATCGAGGCGTGGTTGGGCGCCTGGGAAGGCAAACTGACGGGAGTAGAGACCGCTCCTGCCGAGTAGCCCGGCTGATAAGGATGGTGGGGGTGATGAGCCGGTCCCGTTCCGTACTGCGGTGCTGGAAGGCCATCGCCACCTGTTGCGGGGGACTGGGATGTGCGAGTGTAGGTGATGGGAGACTGCTGCTCGTAGGTGCTGCTCGCGCGAGAAGGGTAGTTGTGGCCTTGGGGCA
Organism: Colletotrichum musicola; assembly: GCA_014235935.1. Taxonomy (NCBI): domain Eukaryota; kingdom Fungi; phylum Ascomycota; class Sordariomycetes; order Glomerellales; family Glomerellaceae; genus Colletotrichum; species Colletotrichum musicola. The sequence goes on along the minus strand of WIGM01000048.1, from coordinate 72,906 downwards.
TTGATTGCGGCGTGGAGCTGAGCTGGTAAGAACTGGTCGAGGGCGTCGGCCATGCTCCGTGGGCGCCGGCGTAGTACTGGGAGTTTTGCGAGCTCGTGGTGTGGATACCGCCGGAGGAGAGCGGACTAAGCCCTTCACCTGTCACTCCTGAAGGCGATGTTAGACCAGAGCTGGCGGTATTGGGAGAGTGGTGGGTGTTTGAAGTAGCAGCGGAGGAGGACGAGGCAGAAGCCGACGGCGGGACCATCGCTGGGCTCTGCCACGGAGGGGATGACTGGACGTTTTGCGTGTGGTAATTGAGGGGGTACTGATGAGGTGGTCTACTCGTACTGGGAATATCTTGGTTTGATGTCGGGGGGAAGGGAGGCAAAGCTGGCAAAGCTGACGCCGCCGGTCTCCGAGCCGTAAAGCTCCCCGGAGTTTCCATGGCCATTCTGAGGCAGGGTCCTTCCGCTTCTGTCGAGGCTTACGAAGTGGAAGTAAGGTAAGTAGGCGAGGTGCCTGGTCGCCTGGTCTCCGTTGTCGAGATGCGAGGTGCGGTACAATGTAGGTAGGTAGTTAGGTAGGTAGGTAGGCCGACGTGCCCTGGTGGAGCGCGCCACACAATAGTCGCAGACGACCTCCGAGCGGAAGGTGCGAGAGGAGATCGATACCTCTCAATCTCAGGGTTGCAGGTGCAGCCCGATGAATAGATGGCCGAACAAGAAGAAGCTGGAACTTGGGCGCGGTGCCGAGGAATGGAAAAGCCGAAGGCCTTTTGGCGCTGGTTCCGCTGTTGCTGTTTCTGTTTCTGCTGCAGCCGTTGTTGTTGTTGTTGTTGTTGTTGTTGCTGTTGCCGTTTCGTCTTCTCGCTGCTGCTTTCCTGCCGCTTCTGATGGTGACCAAGCGAATCGATGCTTTGCTCCTTCTCCCGGATCGCGTAGAATGTCCGGCTCGTCCGTCGCCTTTCGGGGAAGGAATGTCGTGATTCTTGGGGGGATGAGTGGAATGGGCGACCAAGATAAGACACGGTAGAAGTGAAGAAGATTGACCGACCAACAAAAAAGTTCGGAGTTTCCAAGTCGATAGATCAGGCCCGGCCAAAGGAAGGTAGGGGAGGTTAGATGGAAGGAAGGAACCTAGGTAGTTGTAGTTGGTTGTCGTGGCCGGATAGAGAGATAGATACGGCCCAAGGGAGGTAAGGTAGATGTTCTGCCAATGGACGGAATCGAAGGGTGCTTTGTGGGCTGGTTTTAAGTTATCCTGGAGACGGGTTGTCGAAAGGAGCTATCGTGCGTCGATCACCTTAGGGCGCCAGTCCAGTACGTTCCCCCCCGTCGAGTGCGGAGGCGGCTGTCGAATATATGTAGCTCGTTAATGGTGCGGGACTTGGATTTGGGGGCTAACCCGAGATCTGCTAGGCCAGAGCCAGCCAGGCTCTTAGCTCGAGAGGGCTGAAGGTGGCTTGTGAATGGGTAATGGGGATGGGATGGGTACGGATAGTCCAACACCAGAAAGCTACACTACACTGGAGGACCCTGGGCGCGCCTCGGCTTTCTCCCAAGTAGTGTAAGCAGCCTTCGTTGTTGGACGGCGTATGAGACTCCCGAGTGCGTTTGCCCTACGCCTGCGAGACGAGGACGATGGGGACGAGAGAAAAAAAGAAGGGACAGAGACTGTTGTCTGGGTCTTGGTCTGTACCGACGGTCGAGGAGAGATGTGATGGATATGATGCTTTTCCTTGTCGTTCAGTGTCTCTCCAGAGAGACTGTCTCTCTCTTTTGTAGCTGCCCTGCGACTCGAGCAAGCAGACGAGAGGGCTAGGCGAGATCCACGAGGCTTGAATCTTATTCGGAAGAAAATCGTTCTCCAGGGCATATTCTGATCACAGGCCCCCCCCCTTTTTTTTTCCTGTGTTTTGTTTCTCCGAAGAAAAAAAAGATAAAAGAAAACTTGTTAGACTTTCTTCGATGGATTCGATTGATAGGGTTTTCCCCACGTCTCTCTCGGTCCGTCTTGGCCAGTCCTGTGTTGAACTGCGCTGGGGGGCCTACTCTCTGGATGAATAGCTGTCACCTATTCATCGAGGAGACCAGTCGGAACGAATACCTACAAAGATGCAGGAGGGTGAGGCAAGGAAGGCAATGTATCCGTAGCCTTCACACTGCAGCAACTCGAGGTACGGTACCTCCTCCTCACACTCTCACTCTCCCCTTGCTGCTGAACCAGCAGACCGCACCCACCTGCTACTATGGAACCTTCGCTGAGGGACGGACAGCAGTGGCGTGTGACCGACCCTTGACTTGGGACTGGACAGCAGTGTCTGGGCGTTACAGGTCGAAGGCAGTCGCAGTCGGGATACAAGCAGGCTGCCGGAACAGCAGGTCTGAAGAGGAAGAAGGGGGGGTGGGTTGCTCAGAGGTCAGCGCTTTTCTCTGGAGATTACAGGTAGTTGGTTTTTCGTTGACATAGGTTGACGGACGAGAACTACAGCCCTCTCTTCTCTTATGTCTAGCGCTTTTTGGGGGTGAAGGGGAACTTGGAAGGGGGCAGGTACCAACCCAAGCCCAAGGCAGGCACAACTAAGGCGAGGTAAGGCAAGTATCAGGAGTGTGCGAGGCTCCTTGCCTTGGGGAAACACGGACGAGGAGGGTGAGGGTAAGAAAGGGGAGGGGAGGGGAGGGGAGGGGAGGTGTTCGGCAGCGATTGGCGTCCAGAATGACCCGGGCAAGTGGAGGGACTCTGGGTGTGGGCGCACAAGAGACTTGAGGCACTATGTAGGAGGCAGGTGTATGTAGGTGCATAGCACGCAGGTAGGTAGGTATTATCTGTTGGAGTGCTTGCTGGATTAGGATTGGGATTAGAATTGGGATTGAGACTACATGGGGAAGTGGAAGTGGAAGTGGAAGGGGGGGAGTGAGCAAAGCGGTGGAGTGAAGTGTACGGAGTATGTACGTACCATGTACTATGTAGCCTCTGCAGAGGCCGTGTTCCAGCCAGGTCTGTCATCATTCATTTGGTGGTCATTGCTGAGGACGGAAAATCAGGGGGTGTATGGGGGTGTGTGTGTGAGAGAGGGGGGTGGTCCAACTGGAACCTGCCAGCCGGAAAAGAAACGATGAAAGAAGCAGCAGGCGGCGTGTACGAGTGAAAGAGAGAAGGATTGATTGACGGGATGGCATGGGGGGGTGTTGGGAAGGGACGAGACGCGGCGACGGTACAGGAGGCAAGTACGTACATACCATAATCGTCGTAATAGCTGTACATACTGCTGAGTAGGTATGTATGTAGCAGGCATTAACTGCTGTTGGTACATACGCATCCGCCTTCCTTCCTGCATAGTGCCTACCTCCAGATAAGGTTGGCTGATTGGTATCATCTACCTACGATACCTCGAGGCAGGTACGGTCAGAAACGTAGATACGGTACCGTAGGGCACTCGCTGCTGCCACGAAAATCGGAGACGCCAGACAGAGAGACAGGATGGGATAAGAAAGGGGGGGGGGGACGAGGGGGGAAACAGATGGGAGAATGAAAAAAAATCGAGAGTAGTGGTCGAGGCTAGAACCCTGTCCATCAACCAATTCTGGCCAAGGCAAGGTAAGGTATCCTTCCGTACCTCACCTCCTTCGTCTGGCTCTATCCGAACTGCACTTGCAATGCGCGCAGGCCAGTTGCCAGAGTAAGAGTACCTTATTACTTGGTACCAGGCTTTTGGATGCCATCTACATAGCATCCAGCTCCCTTGTCTCCTGATGTTCGTCGGCCTTTCCCACTTTGAGTATCGACACGCATGTGCTTGCTCCTTCGTCGCCCGCTGGCATCTGATTCCGATTTTGACAATGACAACATCAATCAACGTACCGTACCGACAGAATAGGCATGTAATCAGGTACCTACGTAGTAGTAGTAAGGCGATCGGTTCGGACGCAGGAAGCATGTTGGGATGCTCCGCCCAACCTTCTTTTTCTTTTCCCCGAACCGCAATACTTTGGCCGATCCGGGACGCGACTGCTGTTGGCTTTCGGGATTTCATCTCAACCCAGCCAAAATGTGCGACACGCCAGCCCGACACCCGGGAAAAAGAGCCAGAGACTGGGAGAGACAGACATCTCACTGTACTCCGTAGATACGGATAGCCGGACCAGGAATGATGCAGGCCCGGACGAACGCTGAGATGACCCGCGCCGGTACTATGTGGTGCGCACGACCGCCCAGGCCAACGTGGTTGGAGAGAGAGGGAGAGGAAGAGGGCGAGAGAGAGCGAGCCTTGTACCTCCATCTCGGGTTCGTGAGCTGGGATCCCTCAGCTCAGGGTCAGAACAACCCTGTCGCGGGGACTCAGCTTATTCGCACTCTTTGGCCCGTATTATTGCTAGGCCCACTCTGATGCCCGGGGTGCGGTCGCCCAGCCCAGAACACTGAACCAATGTTGGATTCGGGGGTGCATCTCTGGATCGGTACCCGCACCCCGGGGCGTGAACTGGGAAAGAGAGAGGAAGAGAGAGAGAGAGAGAGATCTTGGCGAGCCTACTCCGTACCTTCAGGCTTCGTTCGCTGCGATGCTCGAGCGCTCATGCTCTTGCCCTTTCTCACATTGGATAGCTCGGGCCCCTGGTCCTGCATCGCGTCAGCTTAACCCTTTACCACGACCCCAAAGGCCACTCACAATCGTCCGTCTGCCTCTGCCATGTAGCTATGCGCAGTATCGTGTGCTGCGGTGTTGCTCTCCCGTCTATCCCATCCCATCCGCCACCCCGTCCAATCCCATCTAAAGGCGCGATGTGATGCTGGCTGCATGCCTACCGAGCGACCGCGCTCATCACCGTGTGCCGCGCTGCCCCCGTATTGTGCACCCTGCCCTGTTCATCTTGGCGCCGTGGGTCGGGGGCAGGGTCGGGTCAAGATGTTTGCCCGCCACGATCTCGTTGACCGCGGACGGGTCGTAGGGTTGTAGCAGTGCAGTGCACGCACCCATCCACCCATAGCGGATTGATAGTGCCTGTCAATAGGTAGCCAAGTCGCCCTTGGCATGGGAACGTCTCGCCACATATTGAATGATATCTGTGCTCGTCACGGGTCCATCAACTAGAGCTAGGCACCGGGGAATGACGGCGTTGGGTCATGACATGAGAGGATGGTGCTGGAGATCGTCCGTGCAATACCGTGTAGACCAGAAGAGACGACCATCCTCGCGTCTTGCACGCGGGGATTGCGGCTCTCAGCTGGCCATGACCGATTGATTCAGTCGGCGTCATATCAGTGGTTCCCAGAAACTCAGTCCAGCCCAGCCTGGTTTATTAGCTGCCGTTTTGGACGTTGCCTGGAGCAGGCGCACGTCTTGGCCGCGGTATCTGGTCGAGTTTTCCCTTCTCGATCGATTGGAGAGGATGATGGGCGCAAATGCTCTTCAACTTCCATCCATCCCAACGTCCAGCCAGCTCCATCTGTGGGGGAAACGAGCCCACTGCTCAGCCCGCAGGGATCAAACCGGCCCTCTCGCTGGTGGCTCTTTGACCGCACCGGCCCTGTGTCAAGTACACCCCAAAACGTCCGTCGAGGCACCGCTTGCCTGTGAAATCCATGCAGTAGTATATTGTAACTCGTACTCTGTAGGTCTTGTGAAGACCGAGATGGGTCGTCTGGTTTGGTTGGACCCTAGAATCGAGACGATCCACTGCTCCGTTCCCAAACGAGCTCGGACAATTTTGCGCCCCGTTGCCATCTGATCTGACGATGGCTCGTGGCCTGGCTTGACAAGCTGTCACGGATGCATGTACATGACAGCCCGCTGCGGCTGCTCGAGCTTTTGCGTACCGTTCTCCGCCGTGCATCGTCCGTCCTTGTCAGCGACCATCGGACATCTGAGCCGCAAATTCTACACTACAATGGAGTAGTCGCGGCCGAGGTTCAATATATCTGGGAAATGACGACGACCTCGGTGTAAGGGGATTTGCGCCAACTGAAGCAGAAAATCGACCCCCAGCCTTGTAGCTCGTAGGCGTGTGCCTAAGAGGTGCGCCAGTCTCGTCGCTCGTCCGTTTTCAACGTTGAAGGCATGCACCGCCAATTGGACTGGCGATGGCAGCCCCCTTCCCCTTTGTCGTCGCCTTCCCAGTTGACGCTGGCCGTAGCCAACCACGCTGCCACCCTTCCGTAGATTGGCTTGCAGCGTTGGTGTGGTCTTCCCTCCTCTGCCATGGTGGGCCGGCCGCTTTGCACCAGTGTGAATCCAACGTCTGGGTTTGTGGGCGTCGTTGCCCTGTCTGGCAGGCCTGGTTCTTTCTTCTCGTTGCTCTTCGGACTGGTTTAGGCCTGGTCGTAGGTTTTCTGGGCGGCCAAGCGCGCCCAGGGTGACCGCCCAATGCTTTGCAGACCGCCACACCCTCAGCTGGACAATTTCGTTGCGGGCAGCCCTTGAAGGCCGGGTTTCGCTCTATTCGCTGAGACCAGGGTTCCCCCTTCAATTTGACCCAGCCGTGTCTCGCTTTGCTAGCCATCTGCCAGGCGCATGCGCTACGGTCTAGTCGGCAGCTAAGGGCGCCACTGCTGCATGGTCCAGCTGCGTGGGAACGCATGCGGCCTAGCAGCCTCGAAGTGCCATGGTGCCACGGTGCCACTGTGCCGACGGTGAGGACAGACTTCTCTGCATGTTGGGTCGGGTTTGCGCTGTCGGCCACGACGGGGGCGAGACTTTATTTCGACGAGCGAACCGAGACGACTGGGATGCTGGCAGCATGCTTGCGTTCCGAGCCAGCAGATGCACCAATCCCCGAGACGCGAGAGGGCAGCAAACACCATGGTACATCTGCTGCGATGCAGCTTGAGTCGCTTTGCTCGGATCCAAGACTGGTAACCAAGGAGGATGTGTAAGCGATGCATTTGATGCACGCTTCGGCCCTGCACCCGCTGCCAGGCTGCCAGGTCGTCCGCACTGGAGTCAAGTTAGTCGAGAAACAACCATACTCACATACATACCTGCAATTGTTGTTGGTCACGCAGGGGCGGTTTCTTACTCCGTTGGGGCGTTGATTCCGCTGCAAAGTTTGCAGTCATGCGAGATGGTTGTCTTCCTGGTCTTCTACCGTCCCTCGCGTGCTGCAGGGTGACTGCTCATGCTGTTTCTCTTGCCTGTGTTTGCGCAAAGCGTTCCTCGAGTCGCGCGTTGTTATCTGGCGTGCGGGAGGACTTGTTGGACGCGTCGGTCTTCTGCGTCAATCTCAGGCGTCGACGTCGTTGGACCTCGTCAAGGGAGCTCGCGCCACTTCCAGTGCCTCCATTGCTTGTGCGAGTCCCATGCACCCATCCGTCACCCATGGGCCCGCCCTCAATCCTACATGATAGGTCGCACTTCTCTCCCAGGCGGGAGGGTCGCCGGGGTTCCATGTGCGTGGGCCGTGGGCTCTCTTTCCGCACCGAGGGTGCTGCCCCGTCACCTCGTGCCTGTCCTTGTCTCCCTCAACACCTGGTCTCCCCGGGTTTGTTCCAGCTCCCCGACTACCGCGTCATGGGCCTAGTCCTAAAGGGTACTAAGGCCAGAGCTGGACTATGGCCTTGACTGCTTCCGGGAATTTTTGACGAGCATCTGGGAGAGCGCGCTGGGCACACTCTTTGCTGAGGGTGCATAGTGTGCTGATATCAAGATGGTCGCGAAATTTGATGCTGGCGAGCCTTCTTTCATCAGAAGCTTGAAAGGCCTGCGTCCATCCCGAGCTCATAAGTTTATCGGTAATAGGTCAATAAATATTGTTTCCATTTTTAGAGAGCGCTGAAATTGACTGGATACGGATTGGTTACATTGAGCCGTCTTCCCGCGACTGCGGGTTCAAGTCACGGCTTGTGTAACCCGAGAGAGAGCTGCCGTTTGGCAAGGGATCACCATGCGCAAATGTGCGTTCTGGCATCGAGCCTTTGCAATGTCGATTGTGATTTCCGCTTCGGCAGCGACGGATGACGATGGCAGCTGCATGTATTGTCATAAACCGTGGACTCGTGAACCCTTGGTTACAAAAATAGAGACCGTTGCGGCTATCGACCGCCGTCTGACGAGCCCGAGGCTTCTCGGTGCACCCATCCCATGAGCCTCTGCGACAGTAAAGGGCGTTCCGGACCGGGACAGTCCCGACGGCAGGAATCCAAAGAGCCGTGTCTTCTCTGCCACTGCATGGCGCAGATCGAGGCTGCAAAACGGCAGTGAAAGCTTGCCCGTCATGTTGCCCCAAGCAGCAGGGGTTGTTTCTTGTCAGACAGCCACATTAGCTGGGCCCGCGCTGATCACGCTGGATTTGTGAGGCTAAGTGGCACTCAGCGGCCCGGGGCAGGTTCGTGGCGTGCCTGCGGAATCCATCCGCCACGGCCCACAGGGAGCCGACTTGCGGTAAGAGACGATGAAGATTGGGGAGCGGACGGGCCAGGTGGTCGTCAAGCGCCCAAAGCAATAATCAACGCCGTTTAACACGAAATCGTCCTTTTTGGTGTGCACGACAAGGGCAAGCCCCTGACAACCACCCGTGTTCTGGCTTGCCGGTTCTTCGGGTCGAGAAGTCGAGAGCGTAAAGCGAAGCTTTTAGACTCGCCGCCCACGTTCAAGTCAACCCCTGTGAGACAGACATTCGCGCCATTGGCGATGCCAAGGTGCGTTGAACTCATCCGTGTCTGTTGATTATCGACAGTCGGAAGGCATGTGAGGTGAAATTGTCGGTCCGCTGGCTTTCCAGACGCAAACAGGCATGGATTGTAGTCCTCTGTTTGGGCCAGCCACTTAGATGCAGCTCCTCTGGAGGGAAAAACTTCGAAGAGACGGTGCTCTTGGGGAATGACGCGGGAAATTGCGAAGGTCGCGTCTCTTTTAAGGCTAATCCGGATTGGGCGCGGGCAGTACACGGGGAGCCTCTTAGAGGCCTTGTTATGGTGGTTAGAAGATGCAGATCAGAGAATCCAGGCGCAGATTTGTGTGAAGAAGGTTGTTTGAGGTCATGATGGTTTTTGGACCGCGAAACGGCTTTCGAGGTTTGCAACGCCCCCGTGTTCTTCCTCCTTCTCCTCGTCTCGTGCCAGTCGAGGGTTGACTGACGACAGGTGAGCAGGCGGGCTGGCGGGCGGGCGACGCGAGACATGGGCGTGGCGTGGCAGCCGCGAGTGGGAGGGGCGTGATCTTAGCTCGCACCGACCGCAACGTAGGGGTAGGCCCTGTCGGGAGGTGCCATTGAGCTGTAGGCAGCCAGCGATACGGACGTAGTGTGGTTCCGAGCCCTGGCACAGACAGGGGATGGTGCCGATTACTGAGGGATGAGTCCCGGCCTGTCGGGCGAGCCCATCGGATCGTCCCTGTTTGGAGTTTGTATGGATGCTGGGGGACCTCATCCGGCCACCCATCGCCGCCTCGGATAGAGACGCCTGGCACGGGTCGCCGGACAGCGTGGTAGGTAGACGGGCGACGGTAACCCCACGACGTTGTCGCCATGCGTGATTGTCACCCTACCATGCAATGAGCGACACCAATCGAAGGTGGACGGTGACGGAGCCGGTTCTTTGGGGAATTCAATGCGAGGGTGCCATGGTTGAATCGAATTCGCAATGGGGGCCCTAGGCGCACAATAAGATGCGGCGCGTGGGAGGCGTTTCGGCTTCGTAGGCGTAGGATCAGCGCCACCGAGGACGCCGAACAGAGGGTGCTTGCAGGATGGCGTTTTCTTATTCAGGGGTCGAACGGGAAGGCTTTCTGGCTAGGCTTGAATCTGCTTGAGCGGTAATTATCTCAATGAGGAGGCCAGACCGGCTTATGGCCTTACCGTATTGCCGTAGTATAGGTACGTGAGCGGCGCGGACTGCGGGTGGGTTTGCCCAAGGACCAGGGTGATTTGCAGTTTTTGGGTGTCGCGACTGAGGTATCGTATCTGCCTATACCTGAGTTGAGATAGGTAGACATGGAGGAATGGCCCAAATGCAATATTTCTCTGCAAACTATCGGGGAGTGCGACCGATCAGGACAGACAGACGCTTGCCTGGTGGCAGGTGATAGTGCAGAGCACCTCGCCCGCGTGAATGAAGCTTTCAGCTGCAGTGACGCTTGGCCAGTTCCGGGACGGACGAGGAGGGATCAGGCGGGTCGATGTTCTCGGATCTTGGCGCGCGGTGCAGGATGCCCGCCTGGCAGGCCAACTGGTGAGTGAGTGCACCGAGTGAGTTGGCTCCCCCTCCGGAGAGAAGTAGAAGTGCTGAGTAAGAAGGCAGCGCGGCAGTGCGGCAGTTCTGGGTATTAGGGCGGAACGGACGGTGATGTGAGCTGAGGTCAGAGGAAAGCATCAGCATCAGCATCGGAAGGCGGCGGCAGTCTGTTGGTTCGGATTCGGGCTGGGTACAGTAACCAGGGGGAAGTTGATGAACAGGATTCCGAGGGTTTGGTCAAGGCTGCAACGGCTGGCAAGCCATTGATGCGTTCCTTGCCCACGGTACCCACGCTACCTTCTACCTGGAACTGGAACTGGAGCTGGAACTGTAACCGACCTACCTGGAGGTGAGATGGTGAGGTAAGGCAAAAGGCAGATGAGGAAGGTTGGCAAGGTATGGTAGGTATCTGCGATCAAGATGGCGGCACCTCAACGGAGGAGGCGTTTTCCTCCTAGGGGCCATGAGGCACGGGCATGGAGAAAAAGGAACCTGTTGCCCCCTTGCTGTATTTGGTGTCATTGCGAGGACGGGAGCGAGGTAAGCTGGCAAGGTAATACTAGTTGGGTAGGTAGGTAGGCACGTAGGTAGGTAGAGAGGTAATAGCTACGTAGGTAGTGGCGTAGGTTGTTGCAACTGGCGCATCGGCAAAACTACGTGTTTGGAAAGGTGAAGTACCTAACGTACCGCTTACCTACATTAGGGAAGGTAAGGTACCACCTATATGGCAAAGCGAGTTGCTCAAAGTGCACTACTTGGGCAGGTAGACAAAGCCATGAGGCGGAGGGCTTCCGCTACTTGGCTAGGTACCTACGCGCCTACTTCCTTCCATTCTGCTGCACCCATCCAGTCCCACTTGCCTTACCAAGGTCGGAAGTGGTGTTTGGTGGGACAAAAAGGAGCTGTGGCTTAACTTTAAAAAAACCGAGCATGGAAGTTCCCCATCAGAACAAGGGCACAAGGGCACAAGGGCACAAGGGCACAAGGCACAAGGCACAGGGCACAAGGGCTCGTCGTCACTGCCTTTGATCTCGCTGCCCCGGGCTTCCTCCAACGCAGGTACTCTACCGTGTTGCGTGGTAAGGTGGTGAGGTGAGGAAGGTACGTCCTGAGACGGATTTCCTCCAATCCTCCATCATCCATGTAAAGCGGTTGCCTGCTTAATATCTTACCACAAAACCACAGGTACCTATATAGGTATCTACAGAGTAGGTACGCTGGTAGAGTACCGCTTACGGAGCACTTGATGACTGACGTTGTAAAGTCGATCTCAGGGTCCATCGCATCAAGAGGTACCTCAGGTAGTTGCAGAAAGTACCTCTCGCCAATTGTAGCATGAGATGGTACCTGCCTCCAACATGCCGCTCCCCCCCTCCTCTCTGAATAGTACGGTGTGCAAGCCGCCAAAGCCACTGGACCCAGGCCGCCGGACACCGCAAACCCAGCTAGCAGTGCTCCCACCCACCCATCCACACGCCTAGACTGATCGGGCACCCCTTGACGCCCCGTGCTGGACCGTCCGCCTGCCATCCAATGTTGGAGTTGCACCTTCCCCGGCTCAAGTCCCCTAGCGGCGCCGACCCAGCTGTCGGGTCTGGAGTGGGCCACTTTCGCGCCCAAGAGTCCAGGCGTGATCGCACTGACGTCCTGCCTTTCACTCCAACACAAACCTCCTAACGCAGCACGCAGCACGCAGCACACAGGCCGCTTCTTCGCGTCTCGACAATCGCAATCAAACATTCAGGGACCGGAAACTTACCTTGCCTCCAAACCAGTCTGTTCGCTCAACAAAGGGGGACAAAACGTCGGGGAAGGACGGATGCTCGGCCGATACCCAACGCCAGCCCTGTCCTTGCCCGTGCCTCTATCTACGCGTTTGCTGGGCCTTTGCCTGAATACCTCAGCTGCGTCTCAATCTCGGCCGACGTGATGCAATGCAAAATCCAGGTTTACATCGCCGTTATCGAGCAATTGTCCCGCGACTTAACATGGCTTAAACGGCTATACCTTTCCGCCACCCACGGCACTCGAGGCATTCCCCTCTAGGCCTTGATCGGTGCCGCGTCTGCAACGGCCTCCGCCCTGTGATCATGGCAGCCGTCAAGAATCAACCAATTGGTCTGCCAGCCGGCGAAATGGCTGCCCTTTGTGCCTCCGAACAGCCTTCGTTCTCAACGCGCCACCGCGGATCTGGCTTGTCGTGGCCAGCCCTGCCGAGTTTCGGTCCGATGCCGAGCATCCGCAGCCTTCGTCTGTCCGCCGCGTTGGCACCGGCCCCAAGGCCAACTGCACAGGTTTGAGACGGCGTAAGCCCTGAATCTTGCTGTCACGACATTTTATGGCACAGCCTTTTCTAATCTCTTTTTGAAGCAGCCGTTGTTCCTCAAAACCCCCGCGAAGCTTGTCTCAACCGTCGCTTTCCTCCTTTGGTCTTTCCAGCATCGTTTGGAAAACGACGAATATCTCCTAGCACCGTAGGTTGTCCAATGCGACACTGGCCATCCGTGTATTGATCCTACCGCACCCGCCCCTATCGAAGCGCGGTCCCGACATGTTTCTGGTTTCAAAGTCTGGACCTTCCCAGCCTGTTCGATGACTTGGTCCCCAGTCGTACCTGAGCTTTGCTGGCGTACCCGTTTTGCCCCGCTCTGCCTCTGGTTCCAGGATGAGAGCCGTTCAATTGCGTACCGTGAAGGTTTGCTAGTTCAGTAACCATTCCAACCTCGTGCGGGCGGAAGGACATCAATGTCTCGGGCTCACTGGATCCAGGTCTCAGAGCGCATGATGGTGTGTCTAGACATACTCGGGGTCTGGCTACTCGCTAAGAGCTGCAGAAATTTCCGTGCTTGCGACGATGCCAAACAAGACAGCTGCCTTTTTCATCGGTTTTGAATCACGAACGCAGATTCATTCATATGCCAAGGGTGCCGAGAATATCTCCTTCTCGAAATCAACGCCATGGTCTTCAGTGCACGCGGAGCGAGGAGTTCCAAATACAGCAACGCTGTCTCCCGGGCACTCCGAGACCAACACTTGCTGTGACGAATTCAAGTCAAGTTCCTTGGGTCATCTTTGACAGAGAGGTTCATATCTAGCAGTACGATACCCCCGCTGGGGTCTTTGATTTTGGCCGTCCCAAGTCAGCCCTGTGTTTGTGAGACAAATTTGAAATGGGCACCGAAACTGTCCGCTAGACTGTACGGAGTATCTTGTGTTTCCATGCACTGTTTCTTCGGGGAGTTTAGGACGGGCTCTTGGGCAAAAAAAAAAAAAAAGGAGAGCAAAAATAATAATTCCAAGCGTTGTGGATATTTGTCTGACGACCAGCTCTTGGGAATCTCCAGCCAGCCGCAGTTTAAACGACCAAGCTGCATGGCATCGGCAGTAAAGCCCAACCGGCATCTTTATCCTTTTTATGCTCATATCTCTCGAAACTGCAACGTTAAGAAGCAGCACGACCACGACTGGCATTTCCTCTGGTTGTCTGTTGTGAGTAGGTTGTTGCTGTGGCCTCTGTTACAGATGCACATAGCTACGTCCAATGCCAACTGTTTCTGATTACTGGTCACCCTAAAGGAAAATCAGACTATCGAGCGGAAGACTCTGTGACATAGCAGTCTGTTCTAATACACCCCCGATGTACCGGTTTTCAAATTGCGTTACCAGAAGAGAGCGACAGAGGGTCTGAGACGCAACATTGCTTTTGGAGCCTCAACGATGCAATATGGGCACTCTCAACATTAACGAAAAGGCACTAGTCTCACCTCTCTTCTGTCATATTTCGGTTCTCGCGTGTTGTGGTCGCAAGTTTACAAACTTCACTAGATGTATAACCCGCCGGTGATTGGGTTAAATCCTTTGGTGAGACAGGTTTTCGGATGTGTCCTGGCGATGGTGAAGTCATAGTCCGATATCTGACGACGCTCTTTTGCTCCAATCCCCCGCCCTCTTCCTCTCCACGGCAGTGGTTTATGACGACTCCAAGCGGTTATTACGTTAACTTTCACGTCTCTCCGAAGCAATTGGTCGTAGGAAGTACATCGTCGAGACAATTTATTGACGTTTTGCTTTTCTTCTTTCTCGCCGAGAACAGGGTTTCCCCGTGCACGGTGGCTATCGATGGTGACCTGGACAGATGTGCCTGTCATCAGGAGGCACTCTAAGTTGACGATTCCGTTTACCACTTCGAGTCTACTGAGCGCCCTTCACTGATCAGTCGAAATAACATGTTCATTCTCGACATGTGCTAGAGCTTAACCCAACTCCTGCCCTATTACAGATGGGAACATGCAATGTGAACACAGCACAACATCATTCATGATACAACATGACTTTCCAAAGACATCCCTCGCCTTTCCAAAGCGACAATTCACAAATGATGATGTCGTAGACCCTGGAATATAATTAATCCCACACCTTGGAGAAGGGGTGCCGAGGGGGGAAGAGAGAACGTAAACACAGCATGTTGGTCTTCAAGTTTCCTTCTTTCAGGAGCGAGCCCACACAGAGGCTCGATAATAGATACCAAGAAGAGTTGCGAGGCCCGAGCGAGCGGCAACCGAGGCAAGACAAGTTGAGTTTCTGCTACCTCTTTTCTTTTTCCTCTGGCTCTCCAGACTTGAACTGGTTCTTCTTCTTTCTCAACTCCTCTAAAACTCGTGGTGGCGTCGCGGATCAGAGACAAAAGATCTAGTGTAGCCCAGAGAGAGACACATACACAGAGAGGCAGAAAGAGGTAGCCAGAAGAATGCTTTCTTTCCTTAAGGACTGAGGCGGTGCCTACCAGGTGAACTGGGTTCACATCAAAAAGTCATGTTCTTCTTTTTCCCGGGTCCGCTAAGGTCTCGTGACCATGGCGCTGACGATTCATCACAAATGACTAAAATGGACGAAGTAGGCATTGTCGTCACTCGCCCAAAAGAAAGTCCTCTCTCTCTCTCTCTCTCTCTCTCTCTCTCTCTCTCTCTCCACACTTGGAGACCCTGAATCTCACGCTCAAGACTACCGGCGAGCCTACCGACTTACTAGCCCGTCGGCTGTCCGTCTTGTCAACTTTGAGAGGTTTTTTTCCCGTCGGAAATGACCGGTCATTTGCGATGACTTACCACACTCACGTCGCTAATAGGGACTATGATGGAGCTACCGGAGGCAGAAGGAAATGAGAACGTCAAGAGAAACATTCAAACCAACTCGCGCCTAACACGGGACTATCACCGTGATCTCGGTGGAACACGCGGAACCCGAGATATGACAGCTCATCCACATATGATCACCGGCCCAGCCAGCCCCAATCTGAGCCAAACGCACAGGCTTCCTCCCGAAGAAGGGGTTGCGAGGACGTGCGTGTTGAGGCGATCGTGGGTCTGGAAAAGGAAGCTGTCGGGCAGTCGATATTCCAACCAACTGATTTGCCACTGTAAACACGTTCAAGGGTGGGAGTCTAGTCCACCCCCTGGTCGAGATATGCTCTACGAGGCAAAGCACGCCCGGACATGCGTCGTCGATGCTGCAGACGGCCCGCTCCGAGCTGTCAGTGGACGGCCCTGACCAACTCTCCTCGCCGTCTTGACCACTCGCGTGTCTCCTACACCAGCACGCCCTCGCCGGCAGTCTCAGCCCCCTCCCACCTGGACCGATGATCCACGCCCTCTGAGCAGATGATAATAACCTATCGACATGACGGATATCGACGCGGTTGATGGCACGACCGAATGTCCGTCCCCATCCCGAACAACCATCTCGAAAGGCCGTCCTTCTGCCGCTCTTGCGCGAAATAGTCATCACATCTCCTCAAAGCATGTCGCACCCCGTCACGGCCCGTCCTCTAAAAGCCCGATTGGGCGTCCCGCGGACAGCCCTCATCTCCTCCGTCCTGAGCGGTGAGCTTGTTTTCCTTGGTGTCTCTGTGGATCGTATCTCCTTTCCATGACTGGCTGCCTCCTCACGATAGCTGCGCAAGCCCTCATCTCGTCCGTGGCGAAGTTGACGCCGAGAAGAGGAGAAAGCCGAGGCCGAGAACGAGGCGTTTTGACTCGAATGCAAGAAGGGTTCGACCGAGGACCGTTCCAGACGATCCTCTTTCTTCTTTCGTTTCTTGTTCCGACGAGTGAACCTCTCGCTCTTCGCCCCACGAGTAGATACACCCACGAACACACACCCTCACCCACACCACCTGCTACACATACACTCACTGGGTTCAAACGGACGGACGCAAACAACCCACCCGTTCGTCGGGATCTTCCCCGCCGCATATCCACAGGCCGAGAGAGCCACCAGAGACAAGCAGGCACTGAGACGACGGCAAGGTGGGATGCCTCCAGTTGGCGCCGCCGGCCAATCGGCACGCCAACCTTTCGTGTGCGTCTTCAGACCACACGGAGGGTTCCCCCTCCCCTTCGGTGATTTGATCACCACAGCTCTAGACTCATGCGTGGTGGCACGAATGCCCCGAGACCATTGTAGATGGGGGGTGGGCAGGCACGAGATCGGATAGGGGACAGGTTTTGCAAAAGAAATCATTCTTGTCAAAGTCACATTTCATTCTTACAATCGTGTGGCCCCGGTACTAACATGAGATTCGCGAGCCGCAGATCCTGCCAACATTTTTCCATCTTCGTACTTTGGGGACCTTTCTCCCCGAGACCTACACACACACCTGGCGGAGAGACACGCTCATGTCCCGGCTTATCCAATTGCCTCCCGGTCCAGACAGCGCATAGATCACGCGTGTGTACTCTCACATCGCCACTCGTACATCAACTCATCACAACTTGGAAGCGGGGCGGGCGCTGCCGACAGCCGTAATCTCGTCGTAAAGGAGCCTGTAATGGGGCGCACAGTTAGCACACGATATTGTCGAGAGACGATGATCTCCGGCGGGGAAAGCCACCAGAGTGGCAATGAAGCCACACGGCGGCGAATTCCCGGCGAGAAGAAACCCAATTTCAAGGCGACGTGGGGATGGCAAGGATGGAGAGGCTTACGTGGTCAGGAAGTCGGCGTAGTCCTCGCCAGTGACTTGACCTGCAAAGTACTGGGCGGCGAGGTGGTACTTGTTGCCCTTCGGGGCCTTGCTGGCCAGCTCATCGGCGGACTCCTTGAGGAGCTTGAGGGCGTAGGCCTTGTCGACCTTCTTTCCCTTATCCGTCGACACGCCGTGCTTCACCCACTGCCAGAGCTGGGAGCGGGAAACCTCGGCGGTGGCGGCATCCTCCCTGGCGCGTTGTTAGTTTCTGATTCCCGCCGCACACTGACAGGAACTTCACTCACATGAGGTAGTTGATGGGAACGCAGCCGACTCCACGAATCCAGGCCTCCATGTAGCCCAAGCCGATGTTCAGGTTCTTCTTGATACCCTCCTCGGTGATCTGGCCGGGCACGTTCATGTTGAGGAGATCGTTCTGGCCGATCTTGACGTCCTCGCGACGGATGAAAAGCTGGTTAGGCGTCGGCATGTGCTTGTTGAAAATCTCAGAGGCAATGGCCGCCAAAGCAGGGTGAGCAACCCAGGTCCTGCAATCTCGTGTGTCAGTGGCTAAGTTGACCCGACGGCGAACGTGAGGGCAGGGGAATGGAGACAGACCCGTCGTGGCCGGCGCGCGCCTCACGCAACTTGTCGGCGCGCACGCCCTCCATGGCCTTGTCGTTGGCAGCCTTATCGTCCTTGATGGGAATCTGGGCCGCCATGCCGCCCATGGCGTGAACGCCTCGCTTGTGGCACGTCTGGATAAGGAGTTTGACCTGCACGCAAGGTGAGTTTTCTGCTTCAACTGACCACGGGGCGCAAACCACTTACATAGGCGTCCATAAAGGGGACCGTCATGGTGACGGCGCTGCGGTCCGGCAGGACGAAGTTGGAGTTGTTCCTGAACTTCTTGATGGTGCTGAAGATGTAGTCCCAGCGGCCGCAGTTCAGACCGGAGCTGTGGTCCCTCAACTCGTAGATGATCTCATCCATCTCGAAGGCAGCCAGGATGGTCTCAATCAAGACGGTACCGCGGATCGTGCCGCGAGGCAGACCAACGTAATCCTGGGCCAGGTTGAAAGCATCGTTCCAGAGGCGAGCCTCGAGGTGGGACTCCATCTTGGGGAGGTAGAAGTACGGGCCAATGCCAATCTTGAGGGTCTGGTGGGCGTTGTGGTAGAAGTAGAGGCCAAAGTCGAACAGAGAGCCGGAGATGGGCTCACCGTCGACAGTGACGTGCTTCTCCTCGAGATGCCAGCCACGAGGGCGGACAATCAGAGTGGGAAGTGTCCTATCGGTGCGCAGCTTGTATTCCTTGGGGCCCTGCTTGAAGTCGACCTGGCGGCGGTTGGCATCGTAGAGGTTGACCTGGCCATTGACCATGTTCTCCCATGTTGGTGCGCTTGAGTCTAGTAAGGCACTATCGTTAGTACACAAATACTGACAGTTCAGTAGATGGAGGGAGCGCTTCGCGACGAACCCTCAAAGTCGGCCATGTAAGTCCAGACGTCCGAGTTCAAGGCGTTGACGACCATCTTGCGGTCGGTCGGGCCGGTAATCTCGACCCTGCGGTCGACCAGGCCCGGAGCGGGAGGGGCGCCCTTCCACGTGGAGTTCTCTCTGATGTGCTTGGTCTCGGGAAGGAAGTCGGGCAGGGCGCCACGGTCGAGCTCGGCCTGGCGGAGCTTGCGGCGCTCGAGCAGAGACTTGCGAGTGGCATTGAAAGAGCGGTGCAGCAGGGCGAGAAAGGCGAGGGCGTCGGGAGTCAAGATCTTGCGCTGAGACTCCTGGACGGAGCCCAGGACGTTGACGCCCTGGAGGATTGTTTCGGTGGTAGCCATGTTGGTGAGCTTAATGATGATGGTGTTTACTGCGTGGTCGCAGGACAAGTAGTGTTTTCTTCCGTCGGACGGTAAACGGTAACCTAGGTAGTTGGTCGGAAGGTGGGAGAAGGTTTTCACGTGTTAGAGGAATGCGTCCCAGTAAGGTTGTGAGACGGGACGACGGTTACGGTAAGCGTTCGCACGAAGGGGTATCTTTAGAGTGGGATTGAAGAGCAATTGGAAGACGAATTTCGGGAGAAGGCGAGATGGAGGAAATAAAAGAGACGAGGTTCTGGAAGAAGTAGACGACGGGACGAGAGGCGCCGGAACCAGATGACGAGAAAGTGATATGTAAGGTCGGTTCGAGAGCTTCAAGCTCGGCACAGTCGAGTGTCGCGGGGTTGGCCGGCGCCCATCCACGGCATGGCCCCCGGCCTAGGAATGATGCATGCGCGCAGAACAGAAGAGGCAAGACGACGCAAAGACCCCTGGACGGCGACCTCATGGGCCCCACCCGAGGTACATGCGACTGGGGCAAGCCCGCGCCGACGGGGCAGGTATCTCGAACATGGCGATCAATGTACTACCGATTAGTTGGCTGCCCTGCCCATAGTAACCCTTCAAGGACGAACAGCCAGCATCCATCCCAGGTCGGCAGTGATCGGGCTGGCTCGGGTGGATGGAGAGCTTTAGAGCCGGGCGGCAGGGACACGAGGAGGGGAGTCAAGACGTCCAAGCCCGCGCGCGTGTTGGAGAATCGCTGGATGGTACCCGGACAATGGTGACGCTTGTGAAAGTGTGGAGAAGAGGCATGAGTGAAACCAGAATGCCGAACCGCAGCGCGCCGCAGTTGCAGGACGCGGTGACTTTGCATGTGCTTGAAGCACTCGCCCGCTGGAATGTACCTGTCACTGGCCGAGCAACAGTGACCTCATACGCCCATCCGTGCTACGTCTTCCTCACTAACCTTCTGTGAGTGCCGCCTCTACGCGGACGGGCGGAGGAGGGACCAGATGGTGGTGGCGGCGTAGTGGGGTCAGACACCGATAAGACCTTACATTGAAAGAAGAGCTGAGCAACAACCAAAAAAGTGACTACTTAGTTCTCCTAGGACAAAGCATCGTGAGTCGGCATTTCCGCACTGACTCGGGACTCGTAGCCTCCTGTGTTTTCTTGCTCCATCTCATCGAGCAATCTTGAAAAAGTTTTCTGCTGAGGGTGCAAGCTCATTTGCTCCCTGGCACCTTTTGACTGCAAGTGCTCCAGTTCCTCAGGTTGTAGCCGAAGTCGGCGATAAGGACATGCCGCCGCCGGCCAGAGCCACGGCCACGGCACCCACAACTGCATCAGGTCCATAAGTACATACTCAAGTCCCGTAATTGAAGCTCTCGTCCTGGGGTAAAACTGGAGGGAAGGGTATTGTATCCACATGTGTTTCTGCTTCGCTCTTTGCTCTTGGAAACCACATATTTTCTGAACCCGACAACTATCGCCATCCCCACCTGCTGGTGACGCAGGACATCAAAGTATCCGATCTGCACTACCTTTGGATGTCTAGATCCGATTCACCGAGCTGCCGAGGTCTGCTCCCTGCCTACCTAGGCACTTATGGTAGTGTAGGGAGGTGAAGCAAGGAGTGTAGTGCTACCTCAACTCCTCTAACCCAATCAGCTTCACCGCCAAAAGCCGACTGTTTCCGGTCGTTTCCGTCCTCCAACCTCACAGGTTGATGCCGCATCACAGGGCAACATTGATACTAGCAATCAACTTTTGATAAACAGCTCGACGAGTCTATCGCCCGTAGTCTCGCAACCATACAAAGGGTCTGGCCAACCGCCCTAGCGGTCCTTACTGCGATACCGTCTCTCCCCTCCTCCAAAGTTCCTGTGTATACAAGCCACAGCCGTAGCACTGGGCGAGTCATCCAACAGCATTAGGTACCCTTCCGCCTGTCCCAAACCGTTGCGAGACCTCGTGTCGAGTGCTGAGCCGCAATCCATATGCTCTTGTGTGAACCAAGGCCTTGCCTCCGAAATGCACTTCCTGCCACTCCTTGATTTCGGGCATGCGTCCCAGGTGACAAAATGAAAAAAAAACCAGAGCATGTCGACATAGCTGTCGCCCGTCAACCAAGCAAACCCCCCCAACCGGTAGTAAAACAATCTCGCCGCCTACCTTCTGACGCCAAATGCAATCTCCTTGTTCACCCTCAGGAATTGAGAGTCTTGATCATCATCTTCTCCTTGCGCTTGTCGGCGACGAGCAGCCCGCGCGTTCCCAAGACCGTTCTCACAGTGTCCACCACCTTGTGGAAACTGCTTGCCGCACCGCGTTCTTGGGTAAATCGTACAATGCAGAGCGGTCCCTTCTTTCCGTGCTCAATCACCGTCATAATCTCCGCGGCAAATGCAACTTCCTTGATGCTTAAGTCTGCCCATCATTAGTCTTCGCTGTCCCCGCGCCGCCAATGAGTGCACTCACAATTCTTAGCCCCTACTCGGGCAAACACAATGTTTCTCTCCTTGTCGACTTGGATATCTCTCATACCATAACGTCGCCAGTCTTTAAGGAGGATCGCAATCTCCTGGCGGGCCCGCTTCCGCGACATCGCCAGGCACACATAGCTCATTGCAGGCTTGACGCCGAACAGCCGCGCCAGCCAATTCTGGTGCACCTCGATGTTCCGTGCTGCCTTATCCGATCCGTCCCAGCTTCTAGAGGACTGTCGGCCTGCGTTGTACCGAATGCCTCGGTTAGGCTCAGGCGGGGGGGAATCATCGTAGTCAGGGCCTGCTAATACTGTTACTTGCTGAAGTCAGGAAAAAAGGGCCCGGGGGTGTGACATACCAGCAATTTCCATCTTGGCCTCTGCCTTCGCTTTGCCACTCTTCCAGAAGAGGAGGCCAAAGCCCTTCTTCTTGGTCGGCACTGGCGGTGGTGGATGATGAAGTTGGCTTTCAGAACGGCATGGGTCCGTCGATTGGGTCGTCATGCTGTAAGTCTGCGTGTCCTGAGTCGCTTCGGTATGAATGCTGCCCTCCTGAGAGGTGCTATCTTTCGAAGAGCGCTTGAACCATAACGACTTCTTGTGCTTAGACGGCCCACTGCTGTATGTCGCTGCCGAAACCGTCTGCGACTCATCCATGCCAGATGCGCCGTGCATGTACACATATTGCTCGCCATCCTGATCACTGTGTCCATTTCGTTCCGCCGTCTTTTTCCGAACGTTCAGCGGCTTTGGAATCGGGTTCGTAGCACTTGGCGAGTTGACAACACGGATGGTTTCTCCACCGCGGACCAGGTAGTCCAAACCGTCATTGTCATCCGAATGTCCCCCAGGGGTTTTGGGAGGCGCAGATACGATTCGGACCCTATCGCTCTCAACTTGGTAGCCTGAAGACTCCGAGTCTCGTCCATTTTCGTTGATTGCAGGGAGGCGAGAATTATTGCCGTACTGGTTGTGAGGAGGCGCAGATACAGTGCGGCGGTCTTGCTTCGGCAGCAGAGTTGGAAAGCCCAAACGGTTCACTTGATCCACGAGTTTTCCAACACGACGGGATTGCTGAGTGTCCTTGTGCTGGTCTTGGTGCTTCGGTGCCTTTGTCGTCGTCGCCGCGCCGGAAGGGACCTGTGGCTTCGGGGGTGGCAAAGGAGGCAGCGGGCGCGTGTCCCACGGATGGTAGGGGTGGGCCGATCTAGCTGTCGAGGGGTCTGGTATAGTGAAGGAAATTCTCGTCGAGTCTCGTTTTCCGTCTGATCCGCTGTCCAATGTAAGCTCGCTAGGCTCGTCCGCAATCATGGAGCTGTTGAAAGCCTCGTCACAGTCCTTGGCGATGCTGTTGCTGAAGTTTCGCACTTCTTCGTTCACCATGAGAACAGGATCTCGCGGCTTCACGATTTTGAGCTTCGGCCTGGGCCTGTCCATAACGGGAACATGCTTCGGCGGGCTTGTCGGCGACTTGGATCTCATCTCGCTCTCGTTCGGAATGCCGGCTGGGGTTCCGCGGCGGCGCTTCTCACCATGGTCGTTCGATCTCCTATTTATGTGAGAAAAGTCGATGCCGCGCTTGTGGCGAGATGCTGGCCGCGCATAGGGAGTTCCCTGCCTGCTGCTGCTGTGCAGCGAGTTCATCGAGCTGCGTGGAGATTGAAATCGCGAACTCGCGGCTGTGCGCTGAGAGTTGACGCGAGAATGACGCAGCGTAGAACCCGTCTTGATACGTGACAGCTGTGTCAAGTGGGTGCCTTCCCGCTTCATGGATCCACGAGTTCGGTGAACAACGATCTTGGCATGACTGGCCTGGGAATGGCCGCGCATCGGCCGGCTAGAGTTGTAAGGATCGTAGCTTTGAACCGTGCCGTCCTCGGTCTCAGCGACATGTGAAATGACAGTGAAGCGCGAGACACTTCTACCGGTTCCATCTGCCCTGGGTTGGTTAAACTCGACTGTCGACACTCGCTTCTTCCAGACGGGCTCGTGGAGGTGATGATAATCGCTAGGCGACTGAGAAAGTTCCGGAAGGAAGTTCTCTAATTGCTTCTTGCGGTAATCATATAGAAGCCAGTAGAAAAGCTTTTGGTCGTTTTTGCTGTGACATGGCTGTTAGCTCCTCCTCCAAAGTAGGGACGAAGGTAATTGGGTTCGACATACGAAGAGTCCATAAGCTTCAGTTTGATCTGATGTTCGGTGAACATGTGCCAAAGAGATCGAAGCTGTCTGACCAGATGAGGGTCGACTTCATGAGGCTTCAAGGGGTTGTAATGGAAGCTCTTGCGGAGGTCTCTCGGTTGCCCATTGATTCCGAGATTGTCGAGGTAGTCGTATTTTCGAATGAGTGGATGCTGCCACATGTCCTTGATGGAAATCCTGTTGTCGGGATTGGCGATGAGCATGCGTCTGATAAGATCCTTTGCCTCGGAGCTCAAGAAGTCTGGTATCTCGTATGTTCCCCTCTTTGTCTTCTGGAGCAGAGCCCCAATGTCCGGGTCATCAAAAGGCAAGCAAGCAGCCAGCAGCGCGTACAGAATGACACCGAGCGACCAGATGTCAGCTTTGTCGCCTTTGTAATGCTTGTGCTTCAAAAGCTCCGGGGCAGCGTAGTGTGGGCTTCCACAAGCTGTGACAAGCCGATGATCTGCGGACTGATGAAGGGCAGCCATGCCGAAGTCGGCAATCTTGACCTTGTTGTCTGCTGTCAGCAGGATGTTTTCGGGCTTGAGGTCGCGATGGCAAATGTTGAAGGAATGGCAATATTGAAGAGCGCTCATCATCTGGCGAAACACGAGCATGGCAGATTCTTCTGAGAAGCGGCCATTGGTGTTGATGTAGTCGAACAAGTCGCCTTGCTCGACATACTCGAGTACCAAATAACTAAAGTCTGTCAGACCAGCGACCAAAAACAAGAGCGAGTTGCCATGGATGAGACTCCTACATTTCGGAACGATTCTCCCAAATATCATACACCTTCATAACGTTGGGATGGTCGACCAGCTTCAAGATAGCAACCTCTCGTTCGATCGACAAGGGGACGCGCATTTCGCCATTGATTCTTTCGGGAAGACTGTCGTCGTAGTCGTGCAGCTCGGCAAGACTTCCGGCTTGAATGAGGTAGGCAGTTTTCTTGGGGACAATCTTGACTGCGGCTAGTTCTCCCGAGATGCGATGCTTGCAGAGCCTGACGCGAGCCGAAGAGCCTTTGCCGAGTGTCTTTCCCAGTAGCCATGGTCCGATGTGCGTCTTGTAAGCGTATCCACTGCTTCTCTTACTCGAAGGAGCTGTAGAAGTCTGAGAAACCTGCGACATTCGCTTCGACGGGTCGGTGTCTTGGGTTGCCCTCGTTCTTGCCACGGGATTGCGGGTGCTGGCTGCTGAGAAGGGCAATTTTTCCGGGTCAATGGCTTCAGCATAGCGCTGGCGGTCGGATACAGTAGCTTTATCGCGTGACTTGGATGATTTGACGGGAATCTTTGAGGAAGTATTGTTGACGCGCTGCGTGGCGTCCCCGAGGGGAGGCCGGGCGTTGCCCACCCTAACACGACCAGTCTCGGACATGATGGCGACGGATTGTTGGTGGTCTTCAGAACATGATCGGTCGGTGGTTGAGCTGGCTCAGTTGGATCGATGTGTAAAGACTCGAAAGGGAGATGTAGAGGGAAGGGGATAAAAAGTCCTGGGGGGGTAAGACGTGCGAGGGCAAGAAAAGAGAGAGTGAAGACCAGGACCTGAACGAATGGATGGATTTTCGATAGACAGGAAGCCAAAAAAACCAGACGATACAGAGAGGGTGTATGGTATGGTTTCGTAGTGAAGGTGGGAAAAGGAGAGGCAGCGCAAAAAGTCTTGGGTGACAACAGGAACGCGCAGAGGTAAGGAAGGAAGGTGTTGTGGTGGGAGAAAGGAATGCGAGTGGGCACCGGGGCGGCGAAGCGAGTGAGGCAATCGGGGATCAGAAATAGAAGTTTCGAAGGGAGTCTGTGGTTGAACGTTGCCCCTTCCCACTGGCGACCTCGTTGCTGGCGACCCCGTTGAAGGACGAATACGGCAACGGCAGAAGTCTCACTGGGTTTCACGACTGGCCCGGGCAGGGTTGTTGGAATGAGGCCCACGCTCTAGAATTCAGCCCACAGCCTGATGCGGACTGATTTTGACTGCGGAAGGAGCGAACCAAGGCACCTTCCTCCGAGGGCACTTACCTTCCCTCGCCAATTCCAATTCCTGAGGGCAAGATGTTTCCCAGCTGAGCACCTATCGACGTCACCGCCTACTAAGGTAGGTGAGCATTTTAGGTACCTCGAATAATACAGTATCTCCAAGATCCCAGATTACGTAGTTCGAGTTTTTTAATAAAGTGACAAAAACCGGGAGTACGTACCTAGCATGTTGATGTACACAATCCCTCGCGTCTCCAAGCTCTTCCATTTAGGTATTCACGGCACGTCGAGCTCCAATAAGGATATCGAGTCAAATCAACGATGTGCAGCCAAGGAAACATCTGCAAGAAGGAACATGCAAGATGAAGTCGGCTGGGATGAGCTTTGAGACATGGTGGGCGGAGTGGTTCATGTCGGATGACAGGTCAACGGTCAACTCCCGGTCACGACTGAAGGGATGAAGTTGCTCCTGTGAAGCCACCCGGAAACCGTGCGCACGTCAGCCCCACTAAACAAGCCCCACCATCCCTAGGTTCAGCTTCCCGATCTGACTTACATAAGCGAACCAGGTGTGGGTGTGGAGCACTGGGCAGGGAATGCGCGGGGTGAGTACCTTTACGCGTCTAAATTAGCTCGCGCGTCTCCTTGAACACCTCACCGGCAACCTGCACAACTGCGCGGCGAAATTCTTCTCAAATCGACGCCTTCCCACCTCGGCTGACTCGACACTACCACGACCACCGCATCGCTGAAGGCACCCGACAACCGATATGCCTCCCAGCTCAAGTCGCCGTCGGCGACGTGAGGTAGACGACGATAGCGACGCCGCCTCCAATGCCTCCTCCGAAGCCCCGAAACGCCCTCGCCTTTCACGCGCTGCCAATGACTCCGACGATGACGACGATGTTCACGGTTCACGAGGCAGAGCTGGCATGAATGGAGTGAATGGTATCAAGTCCCAAAATACTCAAGATGGGTTTCAGCCCGGTGCCATCCGTCGCGTCAAGCTCGAAAACTTTGTCACATATGAGAGGGCCGAATTCTTCCCTGGGCCGAATCTCAACATGGTCATCGGACCGAACGGAACGGGAAAGAGCTCCTTAGTCTGCGCCATTTGTCTGGGACTCGGTTTCAGTCCCAAGCATCTTGGCCGAGCTGCCAGCGTCAAAGAATATGTGAAGCTTGGGAAGCCATCGGCCACAATCGAGATCGAGCTGCAACGACGTCCTCAAGACCGATCGAACCACGTCATAAAAGTCCAGATAGACCGTGAGCGGAACGTCCAGAAGTGGTGGCTCAATGGCAAAGACACATCTCACAAAACTGTCCAGGGTCTCATGAAGGACCTTAAGATACAGGTGGATAACCTCTGTCAGTTCCTGCCACAGGACCGCGTCGTGGAGTTCGCTTCTGCGACTCCCATCGCATTGCTGCATGAGACTCTGCGGGCCGCGGCGCCGCAAGAGATGCTCGAGTGGCAGAAAAGTCTACAGGAGCTGCACAAGGACCACAGGGAACTTCAACGGGGCTCTGAGAACAATGCCGACAATCTCAAGAGCCTCGAGGCAAGGCAGGCCGACATGCAGGCCGATGTTGATAGACTTCGCGAGCGGCAGGAGGCTCAGAAACACATCGCAGATCTCAAGGATGCCTATCACGTCGCCGAATATCTCGAAGCAAGATCGCTCTATCAAGAGAAGAAAGCGGCAGAAAAGCTGGCGAAGAAAAACCTCAAAAAGCTGGAAGATGCAGCAGCTCCGTCTTTGCAGGCCGTCAATCGCAAGCAGGAATATCACGCCAAGGTGGCTGCAGCTGCCCGTGCCCGCAAGGACGCTGTGCGGCGTGCCGAGGCAACGGCTGACACAATGCTCGGCCGAATCGAAGACGCTGACGAACAGATCAAAGCGATTGATGCCAATGAAGAAACCTTTCGTAAAGGCTTCGAGTCGAAGAAGCAAGAACTGAGCAAAATTAGGAATCGCATCAGTGTTCTGGAGAATCAGAAGAAGAACAAGCCAGCCGAGTTCAACCCTCAGGAACACAACACTCAAATTGTACGTAAGCGCCGTCAAATGACGCGAGGACATGACTGACATTCCGTACAGCGGGAGAAGGAGCATCAGCTTCGAGAACTGGAAGCTGACGTTCGCCAAGCTACTGTGCAAATAAGGGAAATCAAAGAGAAGGGCACGGCCGCATCCAACACCAAGCAGAAGCTCAATCACGATCTGCAGAACCTGGACTCGCAACAGGGCGCGATTTTGAACTTGATACAGAAGAAATGGCCCGACGTCGTCAAGGGTTGGGAGTGGCTCCAGGAGAATCGCGACAAATTCGAAAAAGAAGTCTTTGGGCCGCCTGCGATTGTTTGCACGGTCAAGAATGAGCGATACTCTGACCAGATCCAGGCGCTCCTGCATAACGACGACTTCCTTTGTTTCACTGCGCAGACGAAGGAGGACCACAAGAAGCTTAGCGGCTACTTCTACAGAGAACTAAGTTTGTCGGTCAACATCCGGTCCATCATGAAGCCACTTTCCGACTTTAGGCCCAAGATGTCTAAGGAACAGCTCCAAAGTCTGGGTTTCGATGCGTTCGCGATTGAGATGTTGGCTGGCCCAGATCCTGTTCTGGCGATGCTTTGCAATGAGAAAAAGCTGGATATGGCCGGCGTTGCATTGTCTGACATCAATGACGCCCAGTACGAACGTTTAGTTCAAGACGGGATCATCAACAGCTGGTGCACAGGTCGACAGCTCTACCGAGTGTCTCGGCGCAGGGATCTTGGGCCTCAGGCTGTCTCGACCATGACCAGGGGGATTTTTAAGGGCTTGTTCTGGACGGACCAGCCTGTTGACGAGGCCGAGAAGCGTGAGATTCAGCGCCGTTTGAGCGAGGTTGCTGCAGAGTTCGACGCCCTGAAAGCCCAGAATGCGGAGGCTAGACGCCAGCTTTCTGACCTTGACGAAAAGAAGAAGGAGATCAACGACGATCTTGTAAGTCACAGCCCAGGCGGTTGCGGAGTAAAGGGCTAACAGGGCAAACAGCAATTGCTCAGAGACAGGAAGAACGAGCTGCAGAAGGCCCACAACCAATATCAGGCCATTCCCATCAAACTCGGTAAGAACGCATTTGGTAGTATCGTCGTCCGATAGCTGACGTGCGTGCAGAGACGGAGAAGAAGGCACTGGAGCAAAAGAGGGCCGAAGTCGAAGAGGCAAAGACAGCAAGGTTGAAGCTTGGTTTCGATCGCGACGAGGCTGTCTTGAACAAGGCCAAGGCTACTCTACGGCATCATGCGGCAATCGCTGCCATCCGGCAATCTCAAGAGGCTTTACTGGAGGCACAAATCCGCGAGATCGAGGCCAAGTCTGACGTTGAAGGTCTTAAGATCAGAAACGTCGATTTGATGCAGCAACTTGAAGCGGAGCAACAACACATCGCGACTTTGGCCGAAGAGTCACTGCGATGCAGACGGCGGGCGGAAAATGGCCGTGAAAAGGTGGCGGAACTTTTCCACGACGGCCCGGAACGGAAGGAGCTGCTCGAGGACTTGGCGAGGGACAAGACGGGCGAGGACATCCAGAACGAGATCGCAGCAGAAGAGGGAAGGCTCGAACTCATCCACGTCACCAATCCCGGAGCCTTGCGCGAGTTCGAGAAGCGCGCTCAGGAGATTGAGAGGCTTCGCCAGAAGGTGGAAACCTCGACGAACAAGCTAGAACACCTGAACCGCCAGATCGCGCGGATCCGCGAGAAGTGGGAGCCGAAGCTCGATGAGCTTGTCAGTAAGATCAACGATGCTTTCAGCTACAACTTTGAGCAAATCAACTGCGCCGGCGAGGTCCGCGTACACAAGGACGAGGACTTTGACCAGTGGGCCCTTGACATTATGGTTAAGTTCAGGTACGTTTGCCTCTGCTGATATCGGGGCGATGCCTTGTTAGACAGGGGCTCGTTTGCTAATAGGAAATAGGGAAAACGAAACTCTCCAGCAGCTCGACCAGCACCGACAGTCTGGCGGTGAGCGCGCCGTGTCCACGATTTTCTTCCTCATGGCCCTCCAATCGATGGCCCAGTCGCCTTTCCGCGTCGTCGACGAGATCAACCAGGGAATGGACCCCCGCAACGAGCGCATGGTGCACGAACGGATGGTGGAGATCGCCTGCCGGGAGCACACCTCGCAGTATTTCCTCATCACGCCCAAGCTGCTCACCGGCCTGCGCTACGACCCGCGCATGCGTGTGCTCTGCATCGCCAGCGGCACGCACATGCCCAAGGACGGCAACAAGCTCGACTTCAAGCGTTGTCTCGAGATCCACAAGGGCGTGACGGCAAGCGCCTAATGATCGATGGCCAAATGGGCGTATGTTATGTTGTCAGGAAGGGAGTTCGTTCTTTGGGTGGAGTTTTCTGGAGTCTTGGCGGGTCGCGATACCCTGGGACGACCATGGGCATTTTTTACATGGCAGATATCTTGGCACGACATAGAGAGGATGGCAATCGGGTGTAGCTTGGCATTGGAGAAATGATTTCAGGACTCATGCGTTCCCTGCGGAAGGACAGTGCTGCGTCCGTGAAGACTTCATTGTGTGATTTCATGTCGATGGATGTGATCGAATGTGGCTGTTGGCCTTCATCAGCCGCAACAACCACGTTGAATCTCTTCATGCCCTGATGATGTGCTACTTGACGATGCCGTTGTAGGCCCGGGGGCAGTAATCCGAGGTTGACCTGCCTGTAACCTATCAATATGAGATGCTCTCTCTGTACCTACCACCCGAATCATGCCCCACAAAGGAATATGAAGTTTTTGCGAGCCCATCTAATATATCCATCCCCACACTGGCTTGCTCACACTCAGGACCAGAGTGGAAAAAGAAAAAAGACGTGTTCTTGCTTGCTTGTAGACAGACGTTGCATAGCTCAACTGACATCTGGAAGATTACGCCAGAGGACAAAAATTTAACCGGACATACAACACCAGGTATTCGCTGGTCGTCACCGACCCAACTACTAATCCGGCCCTCACTGGCTTATCTATGGGAGAGCGGACGGGATCCCGAGTTCTCCAGTGGGTATGTTCGTATGTGACAAAATGTGAAGCTCATAATGCTTATGGAGGGATAGTGCGGGCGTGGCGCGTAAAGTTTACTCGGAGCACAGAGTGGACGGAACACCTCAGTCAGGACGTGCCCTCAGCCAGGCTATTGCCGCTCTTGAAAAGTGTTTTGATATAGCGGGGGCTAAGGTAGCTTGAGAAAGCAATTCTCAGGCGTTGGCGGTTGTGAGTTTTCGCAGGTCACGATGCTTCCGCCGGCGGGCGGTCGGTGTTGTTGGTGTGACCGCCGGCCCGGCCCCACCTCCTCCGCATACCCCAAATCCCCCCCAACCCGCTGTCCAGATTGGGTAATTAGTCTCCCAGGATACACCCGGGACACGGAGCGTGGCGAGCCGGAGGCAAGGCCAGTGCCGGCTCCGTCAGGCTCGCCACGCTCTCGCGAACGCAAGCGTAGCATAGCTCCTGCAACACGGAGCCCGACGCCGAAGACCGCTCCCGAAACCATCGTTCGGAAATAGTCCAAAGATTTGACAGCTGAGGTCAGACGGACCGAGGACTCTGCAAGACGAATTTGGGAAGTCACTACATGACATCAACGGAACATAGTATAGCTACGTTTAATTTCTATTCGCGAGCAAGTTGCAATGTTCACGTTGCAAAGTGCGCGACATAGCGTCAACGGCATGTATTCGCCCGAGAAGGGGCTTTTCAGATCCAAGGACCCGACGTCGCTAGACTCCAAAGCTCACCATGGTCCATCACTCCTCCAAGACCAACCTATCCCTCGCCAGCTGTAGCAGCACAGCCCTGGCATAATCCAGCTCGTTCCAATTTCAAGGGTATTCCAAAACGCCCGTTTGACCGTCGAATAGATGAGAGCCAAACCCAAAGAAACAAAACTTCGTGTGCTGTTGTGCCGCCCGTTGAAAAAAAGAAACCCCGTTTTTTATAAAAAGTTTTTGGTATAAATGTCATGGCCATTGCCGGCCGTGTTCATCAGGGCGCCGGGGGTATCCAAAGTTGTTTGTGTGTATGTCTAAAGAGCGCGAGCTTCAGATCTGGAAAACCCAAAAGTCGCCTCTCCGTGTGGAGGTCGGTTCTATCCAGCGTCCGATGTATGCGCGCAAAAGTTGTACATAGAGAAATGCGAACGGAAGGGGTGGTAGCTAGCACGCGGTGGTGGGTGTCGTTTCAAACGCTGTGACTTGTAGATGATCAACAAATGATGGTGCTTGCCATCGCGAATGACAAGGTGTGGTAGGAGCCTGATTCAACCCCAGATTGGAACATTGCGGTAGGCAGGGGAGTTGTAGCTGTGAAGAACGCGGTAGGGCGGATTGCTGTGGGCGTGCACACTGCGGCTGCGGCTCCGCCTTCTCGAGAGACCCGGCTGAATGCTATCGGGAGAGTAATACTCATGGTTCTCCCACCCCTCATGCTGGATTCTCTGAAGCTGATGCTGGTAGTAGCTTCCACCTTGGCTCGCAGCATGACCGCCAGGTTGAGGACCTCGGGCAATTGGGCCCTGGTATTGATGGACGTGATCATCGTAGCTTGCTCGGTGACGCAGCTGGGGATGCGATAGACCCGGTGAAAGGGCAGATGCGCTCCGCATAGCCGGACGCGGGATGGGCGGACCAAATTCCGAGGCGCGGCGGTTAGTAGGTCGCCACTTATCCTCCGTCGGCTGGCGACGCATCCCTTGTTGCTGCTCAAGCATGATGGAGGTCCGGCGAGGGCTCATCGGAGGAATCGGAGGCACGGTGAGATCATCATCAGTTCCCGGGGATGCTGACGGGTAGCTGCGAATGTTCTCGCGGCTACTCTGCCTCGAAAACGACTGTCTCCTGGCGTAGCTCGACTCAGTGCCCGAAGACGATTGCGGACGGACTGGCGTGACCGGCTTCCGAAGGTTCTTGCCGCTTCGAGTGTGGAGACTCACCGGAGGCGACGTCTTCCTCTTACTACCTTCGTCAGAAAACTGTTGGCTGTTGGGCGAAGGAAGCAAGTCGGTCGACGGCATCGGGTCATGGCGACGAAGGTGCATCCCCATCGTGCGTTCCATTTGGGCGGTCATTGTGAATGTCCGCCCGGCCGGTTTGGGCGCATCCTCGTTGCGGGGCAGAGCCATGAAAGCTTGATCGAATGCGCTCTTGCTGGGACTCTCGCCGGCATTTCCAATGTCTGTGATGGCGGTTTCGAAACCAACTTGGATCTCGTCAGCCCGCGCCTCTCCGACGTACTCGGACTTCTCTGCATGAGTGCCTGGCACTGGCTTTCGATGGATTGAACGCCGAGGCATCACCGACGCTGCAGCATGCGCGATAGAGGACGGCACCTGAAAGGATGGCCGACGCGGGGTTTTTGGCATCTCGGCCGGTCCATCGGACGGCGAGGCGGGTTTGCTCGCCACAGCCTTTCTGTCCGCTGCAGGTGAAGGGTCCCGTCGGGCTTCACCGGCATCAAAGCTGCCGACGCTGAAAATGGTCTTCAGAGTATCCTTGCTCGCCTGGGCTCGCAGAGTCAATCGCTTGCTCGAGAGGGGAAACCGCGCAGAGTGTTCCTCGAACCTGGCCTGGACGGGTTGAGGCACTGAAGGAATAGCTTCGTCGGCTGGGTGAGTGTCATGGACGACCGGTGGGCCGCGCATGCCTGCGCCGCTGAGAAACCGCTGCAGCTTTGTCGTCCGGCGCGCGCCGCTCCCAATGCTCAAGGCGGAGTTGGGATGGGGGCCGTCTCTGGGTGATCTAATTTTGTCGACCGTCAGCAGCTCTTTTCGGGAGGCTTGGGCGGCGTTCGATTCGATAACAAGTCTCGTTGAGGTGGCAGTCATGGTGTTGCCGGATTGCGAGCGCAGGTAGTCATCCTTGGGAGGCAACGGTGGAGGGGTCGAAGATGCAGAGCTGGTTCCATCCGTCGCGGAGCTGTCAGAATTAATAAGGCCAAGCGCCGGGATGGTAATGCTGATGCCTGCCGCAGGCGATGAGTTGGCGTCAGATTTCTCCTCAGCCGCATCCTTCGGAACCGTGTGGGACAACTGATCCTTCCCCGCAGAGGGCTGCTTGGCATGGAAAGACCTCAGTGAGACATTGGAGCTGTAACCGGAATCAGCTTTGGAAAGCGGTTTAGGCTGATACTCGGTCGTTGGGCTGGCGACAATACCGCTGTCGGCGCGAACGACACTTCCGCGGTTTTTCTGAGACTGGTCCGCTTGCAGCTGCTCGAGAGACGGTTTCGCGTTGGGGTCGTTTCGCACCGATAAAACCTCGGCAGAGTATTCCATTTGAACATCGTCGTCAAATAGCGCATCTTCCATGGCCGTATGCTTGGATGCAACTTTCAGTTCTGGACTGAGGGGCCTGTTGAATGTCAGCACGATTACACGGTTTCAACCTGGATAGACACTCACGAGGTCGACCCTGACCTGGACGATTCCACCGCGTGCGAGGACGTCTCGATGGGTCGCAGACTGTTAGTAGCAGTGATCTTGTGATGCATCCCATCCGACTCGCCGAGCTGCTCAGGCTCCGCAGTCCATCCCCCCGTGGTGGGCGGTTCGAAGTCCGGACTCGGAATGGGGCTCGCGGCACCATTCGTAATGCGTAAAGATCCAAACTTCATCGCCCCAAGCGGTCGGTAGTCCATGTCTGATGGAGTAAGAGCTCGTTCAAAGGGCTCGCTGACCGGCACCGGCAAGAGCTCGGGCAGGTCATCTTCGTGTTCAGAGACAAACTCGTCCAAAGTCGCGATGTGCTGAAGGTTCGTATCGATCGAGTTCATTCGCGAGCGGCCGCCCGCAGGTGTCGCGGGCATGCTGTGCCGGAAACTAGATCTCCTCGAAGCAGAGCAGTCGGTGTTTATGCGGGTCGCGAGCCCGGGCGTTTGTATCATCGAACGTCGGCGAACGGGAGCGTAAAGGGACACATCCGAGTTGGCCCTCGCGATCTGGGTGCTTGCCGGCTGAAGCGGGTGAGAGCTCTTCCAAGTGTTCCGAGACACCTCGAAACGCGCTTCGAATTTGCTTTCCGACATGATGGAGTTTTCCTCGCAAGCCGTCAGATCCTCGTTCAGGTTTAGCAGGCGCCTCGATTCGTACGACATCAGGTTGTAGTTGATGGACTGTCGATTTCCGGGAATGTGCCAGCTGAGCAATCCAGATGTTAGCCAAACATGCCGGCGGCCTAGAGCTGTTTTCTCCTACCTTTCCACCTGCAACTGCCTGGCTTGATCCATTGCCTTGTGGTCCTCCCAAGTCATCGAGCTTGCTCGGGACATCCTGTCGACCTCGGGGCTCAACATGATTGTCTCCCTCCGTTTGTCTCTCCGCCGGGACTCTTGGGAGCTCTTAGAGCGAAACAAGCTCGCTCTGCGCTTCCAGTCTCTTGCCGGCGACTCTGGCTTGGATTCGGGTTCGGGTGGGACTGGAGGAAGCGTCTGCGCCCGTGAGGCTGTGCCTCTCTGCGGGCCAGTAGGCGTCGAAGGCTCGGGCGACTGCGTCTGCGTCTGCGAAACAAGGCGCGAGTTGGACCGAGACGGCGGGAGACTGGCAGAACCAGTTCGTCCATTGCTGCCTGACAGGCCAGCTGCTGATGGTGGAGCGGAGGAGCCATGGTTGCCAACTCTCGGTTTCGACAGCTTATGAGGGGATTTTCTGACTGTGCTTCCGCCGCTGCTAGTGTGGTGTTGTTGTTGTGCCGACTCGACGGACTGTGTGTTGCCCATTTTGGCACCACAGGTTGCCCGTTTCACACAAGCCCGGCCCGAATCGCAGCTGTCCCTAGCTGGTGGACGCAGAGCCAAGCGAATCGGTGACTGGTTGAAAAGGCTGACAGGGCGAGAAAATGTCCAGCCGACAGGAAGATATTACAACAAGGCTCTTGTTACTGCCATGCCGCGCAGATGTATCCGGAGCTATCGACTTTTGGGTTCGAGATTCACAGAATCGTGCTCTTCTCTCCACCACGAGCAGGTGCGTCGATGCGGTGAGAGGTAGTGGAATGGCGTGATGAGCTTGGGCCGTTCTCAGAGAGTGCCGTCCGAAAAGCCAAGCGGAGTAAAATGAGATCAAGCTGAGGGAAGCGAAGAGAAGAAAGGGGGGCACTGAAGGGGTCTAATAGATCACCAAACGGGGGGGCCCAGGACGAACAGAGGATGGCGGTGGTTCGCGGTGGGATAGGCGCAATTAAAGCAAGAGGTGGTGGCATGGGTCTGAGCAGTGCTGGGTGCGCACCGGACCAGACCGAGCGAAGCGTCTATCGATTGAAGCGACCAAAAACTCCACCACCTCGGAGAATGCCTGCTGGATGCACAAGTTGCAACAGAGTCAGTTGCCGGGATCAGTGGCGAGTTGTGCAGGTCGACGTTCGGGTGCGGACGCATACGCATCCATGAGTTGGAGATGGCCCGGGGTGAGCGCACGCAGACGCAGGACTGGGTCGACGGGACCGGGACCGTGTGCAATACGAATAGGATAGAATAAGTGCTGGTGGTGGTCCTGTCGCTGGCGCAGGCGCAGGAATGGGCCTCAGATGGCATCTGGTCGAACAAGAAGATGCCATGCACAGGAAACCAGGAGGTGGAACTGACGGTGACGACGTACATGGTTTGAGACGCGCAGGGTGGGTTGGAGTAGGGCGGAAAAGGGCAAAGTACCGCCTGCGGCAGCGAATGGGCAGGGCTGTTCCAAGTTCCAAGACCGCTGGCTGCTGGCCCATGCAGGGCTGCAGTGGCATGCGTCTTGGCCGAGCGGGACGTCGTGAGGTGTGGTTCAGTTACCAATGGTAACTTACCAGTGTTAGTATTGGGTTGTCAGGGGGGGGGGGGGGGGAGGAGTGTCGGACGGCCATCCGTATGGGTGTAGCGGCATCAAGCGGCATCAAGGCCCCAGTAAAGGCGGAGGCGACTCAGCAGACAACGCTGGCCCAGGCCCCAGAGGAGGAGGAGGAGGGGAGCACGGAAGACACAGACGGCTGAGGTAAGGCCCGGCGAGGTGAGTCGAGGTGAGAAGCCCATACGGATACAACTAGGACGTGGTAGTGAAGGTTTGTCAAAGTACCGTGTTCTGCGACTACTCTGGATCTGGAGTTTCCGGCCAGGGCCGGGGTGCAGCGCGATGGACGTCTGGACGGCGATGGGTGTTGGAATACGGTATTTCGTCTGGTTGATGCCATTTCCCTCGCGGCCAGGCCGGGTCTGGCGTTGGTCCTTGGTCAAAGGGATATACATTCCGCCCCTTGTCCTGTCTTGTCCTGTCCTGAGTCCTGACTTTTGCCCTGCCACTGCTTCAACTGTAGGTATATCGCGCTCAAAGGACAGCCATGTCCAGGTGGCCGTCGTGGTCTCAAGGTTGTGCAGCCATGCGGCGTGAGATGTGGATAGGAACGCCTTTGTTCTCCCCTCCCGGTGCGCTTCTGCGCCTCGGCGCCTCAGGTCTAGCATCTGCGGTTGCATGTTGGTGGTGCGCATTCTTGCCCATCCGTGGCTCCGGAAAACGGCCGGAATGATCTGATGCGGACAGCACGAGGTAAGCCATGCTGACCGGCCGAGCTCAAGCTGGGAGCTGAGGCATTCTGGGGCGTGCGGATTAGGTCTGATTAGACGCAGGCGCGTCCGGCGGCCGGCACCAGAGAGAGAGGTGACCGTAGGGTAGTGTAGTGTAGCGTAGGTAGTGGTGGTAGCTAGAGGAGACGACAAGGCGTCATTCCAATGTCTCGTAGCGCTAGCGGATCTGGGCGGTTACCTCAGCTAGATGGATGGGCAACGACGCAACGAGCGAGCGATGGACGACCAAGATCTGTGTGCGAGTGCGTGTGTGTGGCTCGGGTGCATGGTAATCATGCGTCGGATTTGCTGATTGGCAGGCACTGGACGAATAGATGTCATGACACCGTCGACGACACCACCAGCTGACCTGGCCGCGAATACCCTGATTTCGTCGACCTGGCCCGATGGTCTCGTCGTCGTTTGATGAGCTCGACGGTGAGCATCTTGGAGCATCAAATTGAGTGAATGGTGGCTTGCTTTGGCAAGTACCATCAACACTATTAGGTAGGTAGGCGTCGGGTACGCCTGGACCGGATCGGCTCCGCACTGGCTAGTAGTGCCTTCCACGATGGGTGCTCAGCGACTCGTTACTACAACACTAATAGTTGATCTTGATCCCCTGCTCACCTGCCTGAGCAGTGCTGAGGTAATGATTCTCTCTTGCCCGTACCGCTTGGATGGGGAATTTCGGGGCGCCGGACTTGTCTTGAAGGGCGTCGTGGGCTTGTTTTAGCGGAAGGTAATCGCTAAAGCCGTCGTCGGGTCCGCTAGTAGGCAACTTCGGGGCCCACCTAGGTAGGGGGCGGGCTTAGGAGAGGCGCTCGTTGCCGTCAACGGATTCTCGGCCCAGCCAAAGTATCGGGAACCTCCATTTTGCTGCTGCTTGGGCCTGCCGGTTGGACAACCAACCTCTCGTTTTCTTCTCTTTGCTCTAACAAACCGGAAACTGGAGCCTAATCCGGGGGAAAACTCTAGCTTGGGGGATGGAAAGTGTTAGCTCTCGCTCGCTCTACCAAGGTCAGGTGAGGGAGAGAGTTTCAATCAAGGTAGGCAGGAACACGGCAGACGCTCCTTCTCGGACTACCTAGGTATGGAGGTACTATGGTAGGTATCTTAGCAACTTCCAAGCTATCAATCTAAAGACCAAGGTCGATGGAAGGTGCGAGGTTGCGTTGCAGTTACCTAGGTAGATTGGCCAGTAGTAGGTGCAGGTCCAGGTCCAGGCAGGCGCGACTTCCCCTCTCAAACCTGGCCCGCCCGGAGTTCGTCAAGCCACCACGTTGCGACCTTCCCGTCCTCCGTGTGCCTGGTCTTCAGGTCGTTCCTGATCTCGATCAAAGCCGGCTTTCTTTACCCAGGTCATCGTCAAGTCTGTTCCTCCGAAGCCGACTTTTGCCAATTGGCTACCTTGCCCTACAACAACAATATTCGGGTCAGTGTCTGGTCGAGGCCTGGTCTGGCCCGGCCTTCAAAGCTACCGAACAATACTCATCTTACCTATTCTCCTTGATCCCACCATATATCAGTTCCAGAGTTCCGGCCGGCCTGGTTCGCTCAATATGTGCCATCTTTCTCTCCGACCCTCGTTTTCGTGTGGACGGAGCCCGTACACGCTGCGACGCCAGCCACCCGGCAGGCGCACTATTGGGCTCGATGCCGACAGGGATGCCTTCCCCTCATCTCGCCATATTAGCTGGCATCGATTGCGTGTCCGTGGTCGATGCAGGTCAAGAGTTCGTCTCCCGTTGTCTGCGTGTTCTGTCTCTCACCCGCGCGGAGGGAGGTCGCCACATACATAGTATGTGCACCATTTTTCAGCTGGGTGGCTACGTACCTACCTCTATACACCACCACGCATGCGTGCTACGTATTCGCCGTTAACTGTCCTAAGACACAGACAAAAGTATTGGCGGCAATCACTGCGTGCCGCACGCGGTACGGACGGAGGAGCCCTGAGCCTTGAGTTGAGGCTCAGGGAAGGTGCGCGTTTCAGATTGTGGCACTTGACTTGATGGGGCCACCCGGAGGTTGCTCAGACCAGCATATCCTCATCACCAACCCTTGCCTTCAATCCGTTTTCAGGCAATATGCTTGGTCAGGCCAGCAACAACCCGATGCAGTTCGTGCATGCGAAGGGATGCCCGTCGTCGATCACCAACGACCGCCAGCCACTCTGTCGACGTCGCACAAGACAATCCGAGACTGCTCGCACCCTTCGTTACTCGCTATGCAGACATAACTTCGCTGCGATATGAACGTGTCGTCGATTTTCAGACGGTGGCTGCGCCGGTCCCCACGTATTCGTTTCCTGCATGGAAGCACTCTAATTCCCTCCCTATCACGGCGACTCCCACGACCTTCGATGTCCTGTCGTCGTGCGATAACGGGGCATCGAGAACCACGAGACGGTCACCAGCGCGTCTTACTCTACGCTCGTTGATCGATAGATAACCTCGTCCTTTGGGGGGGGGGGGGGGGGGGGTCACGATGGCCAATCTCCCCCGCCGGGCCTTGCTCGGTGCGCCCAGCGAGCAAGGTCAAGGGTTCGTGAAATTACCGTTTTTCGGCCGCATCCTCTTTACGACATGACCTTTTGATATCATTCAGAGCTCATCGTCCCAGCATGCAATTTACTTTGCCCGTTCCCAGTGTTACAATCCCCCACACCTAAAAAGATGGGAGCCTCTAGCCTCTAGTCTCTTCGGCAAGCCACGTTTTGGGAACGTCATTCTGCACAACAGGCCCTGTTTTTCGGCTCTGGGTGGGTTGCAAAAACAGGAACATTTGGGGCAACACGGATAACGGCCGCCATCGAGATCGCGGTCCGGACTGCACAATTCTTTTTTAGGGTGTATTATTCTCCGAATGGTCGGAACCATCTCTCGCACAAGGATGATTGACGGGTCCACCACAGTGTCACCTGTCGCCGCCTCTCAATCGACGGCAGCGAGAATAAAACTCCTAGCGATGTTGCACGGGCGCGGTCGCCAAAGGTGCGCACAACTCGACGAACCCGACTTTGGTCTATTACCCAGAAGTCCCAATCCTGGCCACCGTTGGTCTCAGACAATACCCGTAAAGAATGAGACGCTGCTTCGCTGTACTTCGCTCCCGGCCATCTCCCATGGCGGTCTGGCCTGGACTGGGCTGTCTTTCCGGATGGTACCGCTTGACTCGCCAAGGACAGCGCATTGCGCTGCCGGCACGATCCAAGTCGACAGGCCATGGAGTTTTTCGTTCGGCCGAAGATGCACGCGGGTGGCCCCTCGTGTCCCCATGGCCCACGAGCGAATGGTGCCAACTAGGACTGAAAGTACCGAGTACTTGCTTCACCGTTGGTCGTGTTTCCGCCGTTCAAACTTATCACGTCTGCTATCAGCTCGAACCCCGCCGACCCGCATCGTCACCGAGACTGCAGTCTGCAACCGCTGCTTATTGGGGCCGGACAGCGCCTTTCGGCTGCATCTGTTGACGGGAACACAGTTGCACTTTTGACGAAGACATGATAACTAACGGAATGATGGTGATTTTGCCGCCTTTTTCCATCCCTCAGATCTGCATCAGGAGCCGGTGGAGAAATGGTCATCTCGCTCATCGTGAACTAGAAGCTGCTGCGACATTTTGTCCGTCAGCAATCCGTTGTCTTTCAGACCCACGGCGGGTCGAAACAGACGCCAAGTTGAAGCAGGAACACGACGACTTGTACGTGGCCGGAGCATCATCGGAGCATTTCGTGTTGTGGGACGGCACGACAAGATCCATTTTTTAAGGCCGGATGATCATGCAACCTGAGAATGGTCGTGCCATGGGCGAGATTGATCTGCACTTCTCAGCCAAGTCGTTGCTTTTTCGGCTTGGTGCCGCTGGCTGGCGCACGACATCCGTCAATTTCTCGTAGAGAGAGGATTGAAGTTGCTTGTCTCTGAACTTTCAACGTGAAGCGAAACTTCCGCAAGCGCTGTCCGTTGATTTCCGCGATTCATCATACGCGCTCGCCCCAAAGCCAAGCAACAGTAAGTGATCGTCATCGGGACCACCATCTCTACGTCCATAAGACCTGATTTGCGGCCCGCGACCTGGTTTCTTTTTGCGCTGCCCTGAGTCAAGGCTGGCGCCAGGTTATCAATGACTCGATGTTGTTGAGAGTTATTCACAGTCGTCCAAACCATGCTCTCCACTCAGACACATCGAGTGTCGCAGGACACGACTGGCAGCTGCCGGCGACATGGTTGATTATTGGATGACCATGGCAGACAAACGGCGTTGACGCCCAAGCGCCCACAGACGAACAACAGACGCATCCGCCACGATTGCCCGAGATCAGAGTTGATTCTTCTAGTTAACAGACCTCCCCAACTATCATCCGCCAACGCCATGGAAAGACGATCTGGCAAGAGCCGGATCTGTCACTTGCCTCACGCCAAGTTTTTGAACTGATGGCTTTGTCATCTCTGAGACGAGCGAGTATGTCTCCCAATTCCCTTGGTGAGAAGTCGTACAGACTGAAGACATGGTTGATATTGATTCTTCTTCTCGGGCAAGGCCAAGCACCTTGCAATACCCGTCCCAACATTTCCGGCCTGGCTTCCAAACTTTGAGTCAGCTTGCCGGGTTGAACGGACGAATGCCGCCTCAAGGGCAACGAAGTCAGGGTTCCATGGCATTCCGGAACGTTTTGATCTCCGGTCCCCTGAATGAGTCGACCTCCCGAAGCCTCAACGCACGGGCAAGGGACTACTCCATGTTTCAAAATCGTTTCTTTCACGAGAAAAGGGCGAATTTCATTCTCAGGCATGTTTTGTAAGCGCCTCTGGTAATGATTATCAACTGAACACAGGGAATCTGTCTTTTCGTTTCGGCCAAAAGGCATCTTGTTGTTTACCTCAGCTGAGCGGTTCTGCTCCGCTTGTGCATGACTATGCATTGGCGGGTACATCGACTGAACTCATGCGTCGCCTACATAGTATGCTTGGGCCGATATACTCTGATTCTGCTGCTGCGAAGCGATGGCATATCGTGAAACCGCGACAAAAGGCACGCCCGGTCACCAAGGATGCACGATGCGGCGACATTTAACCTCCGGCGGGATTGGCAGCTCATCCGGTACATTTCGACGCACAAGAAAAGGGGACCAGCGCTCTGACCGGGTGTTCGGCCTTCGATGACTGCAGCAAAAAAGTCTCTCTGCCTGCTGCATTGAATAACAGCGAAACTTAAAGTCGGTTGAGTCTGTGGTCAAGGCCGTCGGGGTTCACGTCCGGATCTTTGCAAAGGGTTTTGGCCTGTCGCAGACTCAACGGCATCTCCGGCTCGATTCTTTTTCCAATCACATAGATGGTTTTACGAGCAGCGGGTCTCGACTTCGTCGCACATTTCAGGAGACTCATACATACAGTTGATGTCGGTTTGGCGATATCTAAAGCGGAGGTCTTGTAGCAGCACAATTCAGTGTGCGATCGCTATGAGGAGACCTACTAATTTCGTGTCTTTCTGATTTCGTTCGTCCAACACTCACTCCCCAATGACATAGGTACACCCTTCATCACCTATCCAGACCTCATGCACGCGGCCGGCGTCGACATCAATGCGGTCGCCAACGCCGTAGGTAACCTTCTCGGGCCGCTCATCCTTTGGATATGTGATCGTCAAGCTGCCTCTCACGATCAGATGGGTTGTCAGGCCACGATGCGAATGCGGGGGGTAATGTGCATTTCTGGACTCGGGTGTCAGTTGCTGCTACGTGGTTGGCAAGCGGGCCACTTCGCCTGTGACACTTGCAGCATGACAAGATTGCCCGAGAAGAGAGGGGAACAGAACATACGGTCCATCGGTCCAGGTGAAAACATGAGGAAAACCCCACGACTTGACTTCGGCCTCGCTACTGCGTTGCGTCGGCATGGCTACAATTAAAGGGGCGATATCGAAGAGAACTCGGTATCGGCAACAACTGCTCTCCTCACTCCTCACGGTCGATGCGATGCGATGCGATGCGATGCGATGCAGTAAGAGAGAGTTGCGGTTACGTCACAGAGACGCGATGCAGCGATCTGTGCTACGCGGGGTAGTGTTCTCGATCAGGTCCGAGAGCTTGGCCGACAGTTCCGACTGTCAACTACGATGGCGTGGCCGACTTGACGGACGGGCAGTTGGGGTTGATGCGAATTCGTTCGATCCCAAGCGGAAGAAAAAAACAAGAGACGCTCTTGGGCACCGTTGAGTTGTCGCTCGACGTCAAACGTAGTTGGCCGAGGCTAGTT
The DNA here is from genome assembly GCA_014235935.1 of Colletotrichum musicola. NCBI lineage: Eukaryota > Fungi > Ascomycota > Sordariomycetes > Glomerellales > Glomerellaceae > Colletotrichum > Colletotrichum musicola. The sequence continues at coordinate 29,460 of WIGM01000048.1, read as the reverse complement.
TGGCGATCTGTTGTCCCGTTCACACACATACTTTTTCCCCCGGGTATCCGCGGGAGAGCTAAGGGTGCATTCGCACGCAGGCTCGCGGGCGGGCTGGGCAGATTTCGCTTGGCTTCGACCCCACTTGCCCCGAGCGAGTTCCCCGATCCCGCAGGTGGCGACTGCCCGTGAGGGCCGGTGGTCACCGGGGGTGGACAGGAGAGAAATCGGGGTGGACGCGTAAGGTAAGGGGAAGGGAGAAAAGCCCCGGCCTCCGCCTGTCTCTAGTCCCTTCGGCTAGTGTTGTCTTCTAGGGGTTGCAGCAGCACATCATACTTCCATCAGTTTTGATGGGGATCGTCGCCATACCGATGCTGCGTATAGAGAGAGGCAACCGGAGTTTCCACCGCCCTGGCTCTTGCTTTAAATAGCAACTTGACTTTTGGTTGCGTTTGGCGTACACTACAACGCCAGTAAGGGGTTCAGAAACCGCGCGGGAAATCTCACTCACTTCAGAGTCAATGTCTGAGATTGTCGTCAATACCACACGAGACTGACTCTGGGCTGGATCACTGCTAGAAATCTGCCGTGGGAAAATTGATTGCATCGAAAGATGCAGCAGCAGTGAGAGACCTTTGCCGAGCAGTTGGGGCTAGTGATAAGCTGCCGCTTTTACGGGCATTGAACGACGGGCATAAAATGCATGTGCAGTGCGAAGTTGTGATGCTTGCACAAATCAGATCCACGCGCGATGGCCGCTTGTGTGCATAACAGCATAAATCAAAGGTCAGTCATGTTTTGTGTAACGCAGTTTCCAGAGTTGCGCGAGAACAAGTCTGGTCACATATTCTTGATATGATTGAATGTCTATGCTGGATTGGGTGTTTGAGAAACAAGGCCGGCACCACGAAGCTTTGCCGCTGACTTTCTGGTGGAGTTGGCGATGTCCTCGTCGAGCTCGAGAGGTATGGCTTGTCCAAGCAGAACACCTCTATCTCAGACTCGTTCCTTGTGAGCGAGAAAACTCAGCATCTTACCGGGAGCGTTCTGGATTGTGTTCCTTCTCAACTTGATGCAACTCAGATGGGTCTTGGGCAGTGTGCTTCCCGGGCCCTTGATGTGTTCCGCCCATCAAAGATGACAGTTGCCAGTCTGTGAAAGGGTTCTCTTATGCTTTCATGAGTCTTCAGAGTAGTTGATACCATCATTAAAGCTGGGCTCAAGGCTAGCTCGATGTGAAACAATACATTTCCCAGGAAGCAAACATGGGCACCAAGACAGCAGACAAGCGCGAGGTTGGTCGTCCGTCACAGATTCAGAGATCAGGGGTGGTAAGTCAGTCGTGTGAATACTGCATTCTCATTTTGGTCTTCATGATTGAATTATCGCTTGGAGGTACTTGGTCTATTGAGACTAGGCCAGTAGATTGGCATCCGGGACGATTGGCCAGATCCGGGCCATGTCGCAGTTGAGGAGATGCCTCGCAGCGAGCCGACTCCGAGGAGATGGCAAAAAGACAGCTATCGTGAAGCTTCATCAGGTCGATTGAGACATGGCAGGTCCATAATCGGTTTTGAGTTTGATGAATCCTGCCTGGGGATGAGAATGCGGACCCGCTCCTAACCCCCTAACTACTTCTTTTTTTTGCCTGGTGGATGGGAGGGAGAGGCGAAGTCCAGTTGAGACGACAGTGTTCCCGTTTTATGGAAGCAGTAGTAGCACGTAGTTTCAACGAATATTAAGAGTTTGGTCAAATCATGCTCTATGTGAACCAAGTTGGGAGTTGGCCTGCTGTTCGAAACAGTAATCATGCTGAAGCCCGGGAGAGCGCCGTCACAGGCATTTATCACACTGAGCGGGAGAGAAAAAAGCACCTAAAACACTAGATTTCTGTATCTAACTATCTTATTTGCCCAAGTTTTGCCAGTCTGGCTTCTGACACTGTCGGTTCCTGGGGCCTCGTCAGCAAACCGCGAAGGACAGGCAGCCAGGAATACACAAGTGACACAACCTCTGGATGGAAAACGAGTGGTTGACCGACAAAGCCGTACGTCAGTATTGCCCTCGAGATCTTTCCTAGTGGGCCTAGACTTTGTATCTCTCCCCATTTTCGCAAGTCCCCTTCAGAATGTCAGTCCAGCTCACACTCCATCTCAGTCACATCTTACGTCTGCGCTAGATTGGTCTAAAAGTTTCCTCAGAGTATCTAAACTCGTGTTGGCATCTGGTTGAGCCGTAGTACATTCAGGGTTTGGCCAGATGCAGGCACTCAACGCGAGGCAGGTTCGATACCTGTGTTGGAGTTGCGTAACCGGGACCTAACTTATCCAGGTTTGCCATGCGAATTAGAGACTATCCTTAGCTTCAGCAGATGCTTGAGTTTCACAAGCTCGGATTTCCCTCACCGAAGCCAGGTAGAGTTACTGTGAAATCTGTGGTGATTTAAACCCGATATTGATCTCTTCGCCAATGGCGTACAAGCAATCCCTTTAATAGAGGTGCTTCCCTATCAAGCTAGCGAGATATCTTCAATGAAAATGACTAGATCGCCTGAATTCTCGTCATATAGTTTCACCTCAAAGTAGGCCGATCGTTACCTTAGCCCCAGTTCGTCACGACAGAGGAACAGTTTCTAAGGGATTTGATATATCAGAACTTCTTCGTCGTATCATTTACTTCAACTCTGTGGTTCTAGTTAATCTCTCAGAGCTTCAGCCACACCAAGCTATGCCTTTCTCTGTCACTTCCTTAATACTTGATGCATCTGTGAAGTTGCTGGGCTAGCTAGGGATATCTTTCCTGCAGGAGATGGGGGTCCATTCTAATTTCTAACCAATCGGACCCTTAAATGTGTCCGGCTTCCTTTGAACAGTGAGAGACACCGGGGGGCAATTACTCAACTATCCACGACCCTCTTGCCGTTGTCTAGAGTGTCTCGCCATCCTTTGTGATCCCTTCCCGCCAGGAGATGCGTGGAATTCGGCACCGACGACCCGTTCTCGACAGAAGATTCGGATATAACGGCTGGATTGCAGTTATTCATCATGAAGGAGCTTTCCCCTGACTACCATTTCGATTTCGGGTCTACGTCGCCTCGGGCTTCAAGAAACAGACCATGCAGGACGTGTTTACGAAAAGTTTCTGCATTTTCCAAACTACAGCAAAATGTACTCAATGACGTATCAATCATCATTAAAAAGGCGAACACCGAGAAGTTAAAGTAACTGGCCACGCGTAGCTGCAGGCAAGCCGTTGGCAAAGTCCGTGACCCACAACTTGGCGGTGCTAAACATCGGGCGAACGTCGGGCCCGAATGGTTTGACGGGCCGGTCCGGGACCCAGTGGGGCCGACCAACTCTATTCGGGCGGACCTCTCCGTTCGAACAGTGTGGTGTTTTTCGTCGCAACAAGCAGAGCATGATGAAATCATGCAGGATGCTACGTCAGTGAGAAATTCGTCTTTTTCATGAGAAGAAATCAGTGTCCAGGAGATTGAAGGGATAGACTTGATGCTCCCCTCTGAGACCCCGATAATGCTAGCTTTGTGACATGGTTCAAGTTATTGTGCAGGCATCATGTTGTTGTGCATATCGGCCCCAGCGGATCCGGGTGGGGCCGTCGTTTTGTGTCTCCAGCTCGTATTGTGCTCGGCATTTTCAAGGGAGAAGAAGACGGACTGGTTTACGACTAGCCCGAAACGGAGCATCGCAAGTCAGCCAATCCGTGCCATCAATCAACTCGGGCGGTGCCGCTGCCGTGCCTGCTTGCTGACCTGACCGGCCGCACCCAATCCCGCGGGAAGGGTACCCCGAGTCCCCCGACTCGACTGCCAGCGTGGTACGACAGGGCAAAGGCGATTGGGGGCCAAGACAAGCAAGCGAGCCCTGCCCGCCTGCAGAAGACCTTGCTTCTGTTTTGTTTTTGGGCCGCTCCTTCGAGGCAGTGAGTGGGTGTGACGATCCACGTCGCAATGCTGAAAGATGAGGTGGGCATCACAGCAGGCACCGCCCCCAACAACGCCGCTCTATGTCACTATGCATGCGGCGCGCAAACGGCCGGCATTCCAGAGGTTTGGACCTTTGGCCAATTGGGCGTCTTCCAAACGGGCGAGGCGTTTTCGCTGGCGCACTCGCCGTCTGACGAAACCGTGTAGCATGCATAGCATCGTCGGTGGACGAGAATCGCGTCAACATAACTCCAACTCCGAGAAATGTGTACTATGTTTGGAACAGGCAGAATTCCTCGAGGCCAGGACGATCATTAACAGAAATCAGGCTCCGACATAACAAACATGGAAAACGAGACACATGATGGATTCAGGAGGGAAATGGGTCCCTTCCGTCATGGCCCGCCATCCACTACCTTGTGGTCCTTACCTCCAACTGCCCTACGGGCCCCCTTTCTGTGCTACCGAGAGGTCTCGGTGGGCGATGGCGAGTGGGTGGAGGCAAGGAACACCACGCTAGAGGCACCGCTAGCACGGCGACGGGGCCACTCTATTCAGGGATCCGGCCCATCGGGGCAGTGCTGGCCCCCCTGCCATTGGCCGCTGGGGACACCACCAGACGAGGCTGTCCCCCCTCTGGTGCCTCCCCATGTCTTCAGCTGCTGACATGCATGACCACGCCTTCCCACTGCGTTGAAATTGGCCCTCGGCGGTCCTCGAATGACCCCAACTTTGTCCAAGAAACTGCACTTTTCACCTCGTTCTCGACTCGATTTGATTTCTTGCCTTCCTCATTCCCTCGGACTTTGGTCACCTTCCAATGGGCTGAATACTGCTGCCACAAGCCACGACGCCGAATCCTCTGTCTCCTTGCATCAGAGAAGGCTACCGTGCAGGATTACACCACCGCAAACCCCAATCACAGCCCGACGTCTATCGAGCCGCCTTCCCCGAAAGCGCCGATCCCGACGAACCAGCAATTAGAGAGAGAAAGAGAGTGAGTCCGACAAGAGAGGCAGGCTCTTCAGCCGCCGTAGCTAGGCATCATGTGTCTCTACGTACGTCTTCCCGGCGTCCCCATGTTGCGGGCGCCCGGTGCGAAATCCCCCGTTTTGGTCCCGCAACTTTATTCATCCTCCCTTTCGACGCCCTCAGCCTTGAGGATCCCGAGGTCGGTAAGATATCTGACTGAGGTCTTGTTTAGTTTCGACGTCGCAAATCACCGCCAGGCGAGGAAAAGAATCAGAGGAGACGAATCCCCACCATGCCTCTCTTCTCCAACACCAACAAGGCTTCGATGGCCACCCTCCGCAACATGGTCAATCTGACCACCCTGCTGTCACCACCACCCGCGAACAACGAACCCAATGCCGCGCCCCCGACTCCCCGAATAGTATTCACGAACGAGCACGGCTCGACTGACCCGTCGTTTTCTTCCGTCGACCCGAAAGACCTCCCCGCAACCTCCCACACCGCGAACGAGGTCGACTTCAGTCTCTTGTTCCAGACCCGTCTCAAGAAGGTCTTCGACGAACTGCGCTCCCGCCGGTCCTCGATTTCCAGATCACCATACGTCACCCGTGGCCAATACCTCCACTTCCTCGAGGGAATACAGGGTGAAGTCGGCGTCGAGAGCCTGCTCCCCGAAAACAAAGACAGATACGATTTTGGCGAGTTCCTCTACTTTTGGTGGAAGAACTACGGACTTGAAGCTTGCAAAGCTCTGGACAACAATAAGAAGGATCTGAGCTTGCCCATCACCAACTACTTCATCAGCAGTAGTCACAACACATACCTGGAGGGAAACCAGCTTGCTTCTACGAGCTCTCCGGAAGCTTACAAAACGGTATGCCGAGTTCCGAGTTCCGAGCTCCCATCCTGAGGCGCTAATGCTTATACCGTATGCTAGGTTCTTCGGAGAGGATGTCGTTGCATTGAGATCGACTGCTGGAACGGGGACACGCCCAACCCTGCCACGGCCCAGGAAGGGGCAGCGCGATCCCCGAAGCCGGAACACTCCAGGAACCTGTCTGGCTCATCCTTCCCCAACGTTGCGGCTAGCTTGAAAGAGCACGTCGAGGAACTCATCGGCAGCGAGCGCAGTGGCCATGCGAGGAACGCAAGTACTGCCAGCAGGTCCCTCGCACCTAACGACAACGCTTCCGTAACCGGGCCCACAGCATCTGTCGAATCGCTGGATAGCACTTTGCGCCCCTCGTCTTCGGGTAAATCCCGTCTACCATACCCCAAGGACGAGCCCATAGTTACCCACGGATGGACTCTGACCACCCCCTGCGGATTCCGGGAGGTTTGCAAAGCCGTCGCCGAGTCTGCATTCGAAACCAATGACCTGCCGATCATCGTGAGCCTCGAGGTCCATACTGATACTGAGCAGCAAGAGGTCATGGTCAGAATCATGAAGGAGGAGTGGGGCGAAATGCTGATTGACAAGTCGTGCGAGGGCATCGACCCCCGTTTCCGTGTGCCAAAGCTCGAGGAGATGAAGAGAAAGATTCTCATCAAGGTCAAAAAGGCACCTCATAAGATCGAGGTCCCCGTCAGCACCACCGCCCTGTCGCCTGTGTTCGCCAATGACGAGGACGCGTCCAGCTCGGAAGACGAACGCCAACTAACTGCACATCCGACTTCGGTTGCGGCTCAGCAGAAAAACATCAAGGCCTCCATCTCCCAGGCCTTGAGCAATTTGGCTATCTACACGCACAGTGAGCACTTCAAGAGTTTCGAAACACCTGCGGCTAAGAAGCCGAGCCACATCTTCTCGATTAGCGAGAGCGACATCCTCAAGCTACATGCGACCAAGGCCCGCGAGATATTCACTCACAACAAGAACTTCTTCATGCGAGCCTTCCCCAACGGGGCTCGCGTCGACAGCTCCAACCCCGATCCCAGCCCGTTTTGGCGGAAGGGCGTGCAAATGGTGGCCCTCAACTGGCAGTACCTCGACGAAGGCATGATGTTAAACGAGGGCATGTTTGCGGACGAGATGGGCTGGGTCGTCAAGCCTGAAAAGTATCGTGGAACAGATAAGCTCACCGAAACGGAGGTCGACGCCGCACCGCCTGACGACCTCGAACTTACCGTGACCATCATCGCCGGTCAGAATATCTGGGCTCCCAGCTCGTCAGACAGCGACAGCAGCCGCAGCGCCCAGAACCTGCGTCCCTTTGTCAAATGCGAGCTCCACGTCGAAATTGGAGCCGGCAACGGCAAAGCGGCCGACGAAGACGACTTCAAGCTCAAGACCGGGTCCCGGAAGACCGACCACCCCGAGTGGGAGAACGCGCGACTCAAGTTCCCCAAAATCTCTAGGGTGGTGCAGGAACTGAGTTTTGTCAGGTAAGATGTGACTTTTCTTCCTTCCAACCTCGTGTTTTTTCTTCACCGCCACGTTCCCGTCGCACCCTTCCTTCATTCACGATACACGACCCGACGAGAGCATCTGGAGGCGCGGCTCCGCGCCTACCCTTCCGCGTAGCGTGTCCTACCTTCAGGCGGTGCAGCTTGACAGGCCGTGTACGGTGTACCCTCTGAGATGCGATGAATCTAGCCGCGATGGCCTGATCCGCTCTCGGAAGGTGCGCTGTGGTCCGTCACTATCGCGTCATGAACACAGAAGGCAGGCATGTCGTGCAACCGGCAAGGGCTCGCCGAGCACCTCTCCTGTCGTGCGACCGTTCGTCATTTCCCGTCACGAGCCGCCAGCCGCCAATACTCGCTCGCCAAGCAAGCGTTGCGCGCTGCCGCGTGCCGCGTTGACAGGTCGGGCCGCCGCACACCGCATCTCGTTCCGAACTCTCACGTCTCGACCGTATTGGACGAGGCGGTATTCTTGGGTTGCATTGAAGGGGACAAGGACGCTGATTACTGACATTGTTTCCGTCTTGCAGATTCAAGGTCGAAGACGACCCTCACTTTGGCGGCGACGAACTGCTGTCTTGGGCATGCATCCGTCTCGACCGCCTCCGCCCGGGCTACCGCTTCGTCAAGCTCATGGACACCAAGGGCTACCCGATTGAAGGCGGCAAGTTGCTCGTCAAGATCGACAAGGCAGTCAGCCGGTGAGAGGAGAAGCTCCCATCTTTGATTTGTAAGATTGGAGGAGTGCGTGAGGCCGCCCCCGGCCCCACGTTTGGCAGCCACGATGACTCGAGTGCGCCAGGCAGCGACAGAGAGAGCGATGTGTTGAGATCGATCAGATGAGCATTTAGCGCCCGCATCAGCAGAACGGGCTTTCCTTATTTTTCAAGAGGCGCAAACAGTCACAACGGGAAAGGAGCTTTTCTTTTCGTTTTCTTGTTTCACTTGATCTCTTCTTATTTTCTTACGGTCTTATATTGTACTCGATACCTTGGGAGGGGGGAAAGAGAAAAAACAAAAGCCCAACGAACATGGGCGTTCGTGGGAAGGAGTTTTCTGTTTTACATGCCATTCGATACCTTTTTTTTCCCTTACTCACTGGTCTAGGTTTGTTACCGTCTTGGGTACAGCTCGTCTGTTCTACAGAGTTGGAAGAATCTGTCTTTTCTTTTTTCTTTTTTGCTTTTCTATTTTTTTTTCTATATCTTACAACCTTGCTTTTGCAAGACATGCGTTGCAAATGGGTGGTGGTGTCTCGGGGCATTTATTTTTCTTCCTCTCAGGCATTTACACTCTATCTTGGAAATCGGAAACACCCACTTTGCGAAAGTGTCAAAGAGACAGCAAGGTGGCCATGGGGTCTTGTTTTTTTTTTTTTGGAAGGGTCTCTTGCTCTGTCCCATCCTTCTAATCATTCATGCTTTGGGCGGCGGTGGACGTTCCGAATGGACACGAGAGAGAGACAACACACACACACACACACACACACACACATGACAAATCATAGGAGGATGGCTGGTATTTGGGGGTCGGTGGCTTGTCGGAGGAAGAACACGAGGAGAAATTCCGAGAGACAGAAACGTGATTCAGTCTGTCAGAGAACGGGGCAAAAGGGAACAACAGCACACACACACACGCCTAAACACGCATCGAACGTGGATCAGAATGACATGACAGTGGGGCGGGCTTCGGGTGCGTCGACACAAAAGAAGACCACTGCAGTCCGTAGAATAATCAACAACTCAAAGAGGTTCCCAAAACATGTTGTTTCCCCTCGGCAAGGGTCTTGGATCCTGTTCGTCTGAGATTCCGTCTGAGTCTCGTGGAACGTGACCAGTGTTGGGGGCCGGAATGGCTGGGGACGCAGACTTGCCGCCACCACCAAACCACCAACCACCATGCCGCGGCTGCCAAGAAAAGATGGCTTCTTTTCCCAACAGTCATTGGTCTTGGAGGCAAAGGTCTGCCTGTCTGATACGACTCACATCGCGACGAACACGCAAAGAAGGATGGGAAAAAGCAGATGCCCGTCGGTTTCGGATGTGCGGGTAGAGCCGTAGTGTCAACTGACATGTCGCTCGTTGACGTCGGCTACGTTGCTTCGTTTCTTTCCCGTCCCGACGACCACGGTGCGACAATCCGTCATAGGACAGTCAATGTGATGCTGACATTCTCATTCTCGCTGCCCCATGTCGCACCTGGGCAGACGTGCTTCTTGTGTGACGTCGGGAGCCGTATGCCGGCCTGCCGGTCAGAGGGGAAGCGGGCGTCAACGGAAGACGGTCCACACGGAAAGTCAACTCTGCCGGAACGCCAGAAGAGGTAAGCGAGGCCTTCGGCTATCCCTAGGGCAAGACGTCCCGGCGGCTTATCGGCTTGACATTTGAGCTGCCAAACTGCAAATCCCATTTGCCTTTTGTTCCGATTCGTGGCAGTATGCACAAGTAAGCCGCGTCCCGTGGCCGGCTCTCGGGGATTCTAGATTGTTCCTGGCTGCCTGGAACTCGTTGCTTTTTCTTTGGCCCCCGCCTGTCTGCGACAATTAGGTGGTCTCCGAACCCACAGGTTCATCACACGATACTGCAGCCTTGCCCGGTGGCTACGGCTTGGCACCCAAATCTCGCTCTCCCAGACATACATACATACATACATACATACCTAACCCGGTGGCACCAGCTGGTGGACTGCATGTTCCGCGCGAGAGCAAGGATGCCACTGCCGACGGAGAGACACAGCAGACGACGCTGGATGGGGAGGGCGTGCTGATATCCCCGACTTGAGCCCTGCGGGCGACAGCGTAGCGGAAGATAGACAGCGCCCCACGGCCGTTGGTTCTGAGACTAGCCACCCAGAGAAAAAGAAAGCACGCGAGGCTTTCCAATGGGACTGATCGACGTTGCCTGTCTGCGAGACAGCCGAGAAGAAAGTATAGGCTTCGGATGTAGCCACAATGCCAGGTTGAAGTCTAAGTTGCGCGGCCCGGCAGGAAGGGAACTCGTCAGTTGTCATCCAAACTCGATCTTCCCAACGAGGAGGCTAGTCCGATCGAGGAGAATGCTCCGAGGACAACAACTCATCATGCCAGCTGAAAATTGCGAGGCAAGCCTCACTCACGCTGCTCCCTCCCTTCAACGCCCTTCATTGTGGGTTTGTGACAGTGTTTTCGCATTGTGTAACCGAGACTGCAAACGATGAACATAACGGCAGACCCTTTGTGCGGAAATCGAAAACTACCAGGGCCCCCATGTCAAACGGAGGCAAAGGTCGACGAAATAAAGTTGACAGGTAACATGCTGCGGGATTGAGACAGAAGATGGGTGGTTACTTCGTGTCGCGGAAGCTAGGGCGGTGTAACGAGCCATCTCACACTCCTCCGAGATGGCTCGCCTGCAGCCATGGCGGATGGGAGTGCCCGGAACGGATTTCCCAAGGCCAACTTGCAAACGACCAGGGTTCAATGAGTGAGACATGGGCTTGTTTTTGCAGTCTTGAAACCTCGTTTGGCGGGGTCACCATCGAGATTCGAATTCCCCGTCACAACATTTTGGCCGCCATGGTCCACGTTGCAGGCGGTCAGAATGCCGCAGCCCGCTGTCGTCTCTCGGTTGTATACCTGGCCATGTGGTACCGGGTGACAGAATTTTCGATAGAGCGGTTCCGACAGTCTGGTTTGACTAGTCAGGATGCTTGTCGCTGGCGAAGAGGTAACCGAGATTTTGGCGCCAGACATATGGAGATGATCAGGAAATTGAGGGATAGATCGATCGTGGATCTCACGGCGCTACCAGACGGACCCCAAACGCAGAACCGAACCACAGTTCCAGGGATCGTGCACTTGTCGGTCCCGCCCCCAAACGGAGGGGGCTGACGTCTGCCCGAAGAGAGAGATTCCCATCCTCGAAGGCTTGCGGCAGTGACGCGTCCAAGCAACCCAACACCCCAGAGAGTGTCTGTACAGCAGCCCGACTTCGTGTCAGCAGCCCTGCCGTTTGGCGTCTGGTGACACGAGTTCTCCTGCTCGAGCGGCACACCAAGTCCTCGCGGGTGGCTGCATACAAGGGAAAGTAGGTATCCTCACCGCAAGGTAACGATCATTGTGAAGAACCTGTGACAGGGCCTTTCGCTGCGAACGGCATGCTTGATTCCGCGCGGTGACTCCTAGCCGCCATTCTCGTTGCCCAACTTGACAGGTCGTACGTGTGTAACCGAACAAAGGACGGATGCCAAAGTGGGATTCCTGGCAGAGCTTGACCAGCATCGGAAGAGCCTGAAAGCATTGTCGTCCGAGGCTACTGCCCGTGGTCTTTCGGTTACTCGCAAGTGGCCTGGTGGAGAGCATTTTCGGTGAAGCTTCAAGGCTAGGGTTCCCTGGGAGAAACATCCCAAACAAAGCTGAATTCAACTATTGGGCGACTTCGGCGGAGACTGTGGCTCGTTTGGGTGAAGTGGTCTCGTAGTCTGGGAGATGTGGTTGATGTGACAGATCATTTCTCGACTACACTGTACGACCCAACGAAATTCGCAGTGGCCGCCGGCCACAGTGGTGGATAAGACAGATTTCGACAAAAAGTTGATCGACTTTGCATCTCAGCCCTGAAGTGACAGATCACATCGGCATCTCTAATGCACGCATGACGCCCGCACGCATCTGGACGCATCAGCCGTCGGTCAGTTGGACAGACGGTTCTCACACCCTCAGATCGACCGCAAATGCAAGCCGACTCCCAAACGCGTTGTTGGGGGCTTCGATGTACGCGGCAGGGCGGCGGCGGCGGCGGCACCAGTGGTTGTTGGTGTGGAAGTGTGGAAGCCCAGCATGTGGCCGTTGGTTGTCGGTGAAAAGCGACGACGATGGGATTCTGCCGAGGACGATTGACACATCATTTTGCCTAGCCAGGCATATGAAACCGCGAAGGGTGAAACCTAAGATTACCCAATGGGGACCTCTGGACCTAGCACCGACCAAAGCCGAATGACACGTCCAGAGCAAGATGGCCCCGAGCCTTTGATTCCAGACCGGGTCTCGAGAGAGTCGGTGAGCCTCCATGTGGCGCTGTCGACTGTTGCCATGGACGGCGGCACATGGCTTGCTGGAATCCTCGAAAGACGACGGAGCATGAGCCCCACCAACCACCAACGAACGGGATCCGAACCCTGCCAACCGAAGGTTGTTGGGCTTCGCACAGGTGCCCTCGTCCGACGGTGTATTCCGCGCCATTGCTTCAGTTGGCCAGCGGCAGATCCGAGAGGGCAGTCGGGATGACAGCCGGACAAGCCGACGACGCAAGGTTTCGAAGACATGATCAGCGCAGTCGTCGTGCGAGTCGATATCAAGGTCAGCCGGAGAGGTACCAACACGATGTCGTACCGTGATCGTGACACGGACACAGATGCCAGCCGCGTGGGCGTCAACGAACCAGGGAGCTTGATACACAGCCACCGATGCCTGGTTTTACCGCATCTGGTTTCCGGGGGCCAAAGATAGATGGCGCCTGTGCGAGGTCGATCCCGGGCTCTGGCAGCGGATACGGCACGGCGTCAAGGTCGAACGCGGGCGGTCAGCGTGTGCCACCATCCTTGGCCCAAGATGCTGGGATGGGGACAAGGCCTGTCGCGGCGTGCAGCACTCGGTGTGCAGTGACAAACAGTCGGGCAGGGATACTGCTGGGAGTGGAGGTCATGGTTAGCAGTCTGTATCGATTGTCGACTTCTCATGGCGTCGTTGTGCTGACGAGGACTGGCATCGTGTCGACGTCGGACGAGCCACATCGAGGGAGACGGAGATGGTTGGACTGCCAAACGACTCGTGAGACTTTCTCGGACTCGACGCTGAGGGCATTTTTTGCCGTGATTGACGAGTAGTAGCACGCCCACGACTGGTCTCGAGGTTGCTCCACGAGTGGAGCTGAAGTCGAGGCAACGAGGCCCCCGGCAGCAAGCCCGTTCGTGAACGGGGACCCAGCCCGACTCGCCCACCGGCTTGCCTCTGCTAGGTAGTGCACGGATAGTAGGTGCGGATACGTTATGGCATCGTCGAGTGGACGGTGAAATTGTTGCAGAATGGGACGCTAAGGGGCCTTGCTTGGTGAGTGAAGGAAAAAGCAAGCATGTAACAGGGAGTCGTGGAGCAGGGACCGTCGAAAAAGCAAGCTGTCGAGGAGCCGGTGGAGATCCTTGGGGGGGGGGGGGGGTGACCAAACGCGAACCTTGACCCAGGAAAAGAAAACATGGCGGATTGTCATCTTTGCGAATCGAACAGCGGCGCCGCATGTTTGCAGGCAAGGCACACCGGGCAGCCGCCAAAGTCGTACGTTGGGACAGACAATGAAGGGGGAATGACGAAAGGGAGAGCGACAAATCAAAAAAGTAAGAGGGAGATGGGAGAAAAACAAAAGAAGGATATGTGATTCTGATGTTTGGTCAAGTCGCGTCTTGATTGCGTTTCCTCGGGCCGCACGGCATCGTGGATCCTTTTTATTATTATTTTTATTTTTCCTAATTCGTATCGGAGGTCGATGCGATGTGAATCGACGAAAGCTCGTGGTTGTGGATGGATGGATGCGAGGTCGGAGCGGCCACTCAAGGAGAAAGGACGGGACACCTGACGCAAGGAACCACTTTCCATGCGATCGAGGCCGGGGAAGGCGCGTGGGTGTATCTTTCCTTCTCGGGCAGCAGAATTGGAAATAGGCGATTCCAGCCGGGGTCCGATTCGATGCGATCCAATGCCATGCAAGAGCAGGGGCCCTTGAGAGAAGAAGCGTGCAGCCAAGGAAGGAGATACCACGGGTACATTTTTAGCTACTCTGGTATGGTACTCCGTACCTAGACTAGGTATCTTCTGCCCTCTCTGCCTGCTCTGTTCACCTTATCGTTTCCCTGGTCTCGTGCCCCATCGTCGGCGCATCAGGGTGAGATACGTCTCGTTCTGGCTTCATCGTCGGGTCGTGTGTGGTCTGAAGTCACTTCTCAAGGTATTATTAGCGTCAGCCGGCCCAGACACCTGGCAGCCGGTCTCACTGTTCGTCGACGGTTGTAAGTCATTCAGGCGGGGGGGAGGGGCATGGGTGGTGGGAAAGAAATGAGGAAGCAGTCTTCTTTTTCCCACCCAAATCTCAGACCTTTTCTTCGTTTAGCTGCCAGGCTGAGAGGGGGAGCTTCAGCCTAGATTCAGGGCTCACTCACTCAGGGCGAGGCATGCAAAGGCAAAGAAATGGTACGTGGCAGCAAGCAGTAATTAGCAGGGTGGCTTGCGGGAGGTGGTAAGGCAAGGTCAGGTGCTCGATGTCGGACAGGTGGTGTAGGTACTTTGGGTAAGTAAGGAAAGCAATCGTACGTCGTTTTTTCCTGAGAAGTGATAAAAAGGAAAGCATCGATCTAGTCGACACAGTTGGATGCGCGCGTGTGAACGGGAGTGGACATCGGATCGGGGAATGGGACGTACCTCGCAAGCCCAGGAAGCAAGATCTCCATCGCCGGGTGCAGCCCAAGCGAGAGAAACTCCCGGTACAGAGCAGTTTCTTGGTGAAAGTGCACATCTCACACACACACACACACACACACACACACACACACTTGCAGTCACACACATAGAATACACACCAGGAAAAGACCGTCATATAGGCGACGTGACTTCCTTCCAAGCCACCAATCGGGCTGTCGCCGGGGAAGGAGCCACGGTCGACCACGCCTGCCGCGATAAACCACGGTCCACGGTCCACGGTCCACGGTCCACGGTCTAGGTACGGTCCACCCCTCCTCCTCCTTCCTCCCTCCGGGCCCCCGGAAGGGCGCCACTCAGCCCCGCCCGTCCGCTGCCCAATAGGGTCCCCCGAGCGCCTCGGGGCCGGGTCAGTGGGCGCTGCTGCTCTTGCTTTACTTACAGGCGGGGCCTTGCTTCCTCCTTTCCTCCCCGGGCGCCTCCCCTTCACCAAATGCGCCGCTTCACAGTCATCATCAGGTAGGTAGGTCCCAGCTCTCTTTTTGCGACTGCTCATAAAAAAAAAACGAGTGGAATAGAAAAGAATAACTGTTGAAAACGAAGCACCAACAACCACCGACACCACCACCACCAACTAACTACGCCTCCGGCGGCGCCGCGTCAGAAAATAATGAGCAGAGCCCCACAGTATCCCAACAAGTAAGGGGAAACAGTACCCAGATAAGATAATTCGAAAGAAAGCAACGCGCTGAAAACGAAAGGGAAAAGAAGAGGGTCACCTGCCGTCCCGTGAACAAAGTTCTGATATTGCACCCGAAGCCATTTGGAGGGGTGTCGAGCTACTGGTTAGCTCACCTTAGGACGACGACCCTGACCAGGACAAGGTGCCTCTCTCTTCCTTGCAAGATGGCCGCTACCGACTGGCCATCATTACGTGCAGAAACGAGGACAATGCGATCCGGAGACGACGCGCAAAACCAAACAAAAACGCTTAAATGAAGAAAGAGGGTTTGGATCAACCCTGGCGCTCGTCCCGTTGGTAACCTGCGCTGCTACCACAGTACTACCTACCATTCCCCAAGCGTTGTTTCCTGCCTACCACTCCCACAGGACCTTGGGTGTATGTATGTACGTAACTAAAGCCTATAGTACTCGGGTCCAAGATATGATATAACCCGGGGCATACGTGAGCAACAACGACGCTCACTCCCTACGCATCTCACGCCATTCATTTGTCGCCTCGTCGGCCGCCTCCTTGTCGCGAGAAGGCCCCAGGGAGCGTGCCAAGTGTTGCGTTTCTCTCATCATGTTTCGTCATGACTGCCGCAAGTCCCCACGCAGAGAAATTGCAAAGAAGAAACCAAGCTTCCCCCACCCGTCCCCATCTTGCAGCCGTTGAGCCTCCTGCCTCAGCCTGACGGAGGACCGAGGACGAAAGGAGGAAGAGGGGCGTGCCGGCCTCGGTCAGTGACCGTCCCACAAGGGTTCTTCGGACATCGGCTGCGCGCAGTCAAACCAGAGAGAGGGCCGCCGCATACGACAGACACGCTTAACGTTCCTGTGTACCGAACCTACAACATCGCACCGCTAGGGAATCAGCATCGTTGGGCACACGTACCTCGGATAGACGGTATGGGGATACGTGGTCTTAGGCCCTTTCCCACCACCCCCATCGATACGTGCGTACCGTCGATATGGGATGGAGTCATGGGTGATGGGGGAGGAGACGGGGCACAATTCCGCGCCTACCTGATCGAATGAAATCAACGCCTGCCGCCATGAAAATAAAAAAAAGGTCGCAGCCAAAAGGAAAATCCCCCGGGCGAATGATCCTGGGGCAGATCGAACAGAGCTCTGGAACATCCACTCGCCTGGGTTATTCTTCTGCTCGATGACCCTCCACCCCTACTCCTCCTCCTCCGGTCCAACCCCTGCTGCCCTAGTCTCTCGATCGTCTGCCCACCAGGGGCCAATGGGAGCTCCGGGGTGTGCAGTTGATGTGAATTGGGGGGTGGAAGGGGGGGAGTGGACGATGGGCTTGACGAGATGTGTGCTCAGTGGGCGGATTGGTTGGAGCAGAGTACCTAGGCAGGTTGTTCCGCGAGGCACAGATAGATTGGCATCATAGCGCTTGCTTCGAGCTCGTTGCTTTCCAATCCCTCCATTCTGCAACTTTGCTTTGCCTTTACCCTTTCCTTCCCTTCCGTCCCTCGCGTGCCTCGTGTCCCGTCCCGCTATCCAAACGGGAGGCCAGGGTACATTGATTCGAACAAAGGGAAAACCCGTCTCCCCGGCCGCCAGCCGCGAAGTTGCAACGTGCCTCAACCATTCAAGAAAGGAAAAAACTGCCGTGTCCCGCTTTCCAGTCCTCGGGCGCGCGGCTTGTCGCTTCTTTTCTTCGGGGAGGGGTGTGGACTGACTTTCGCTCGGCCCTGTCTCACCTCGACAAGAAAGAAAAAGAGTAGCAAGAAAAAAAAAGTCCCATAGAACGAAGAAAAAGTGCCATAACCCATCTCACACATGTCCCGAGCCACAATGCGACAGGCCTACTACAAGCCCGTGGGCCAAAACTACTCGGCCCAGAGGCAAAAAAGCAGAGGTGAGAAAGAGGGCGAGACATACATGACAGACAGGCGCAGACGCAGGCTGGCAGGGCAGAGAGACAAGACGTACATACATACATACATACAGACAGACGAAAGACAGACGTACATGACATACAAGCTGCAGATGAGAGCCAGATAGACAGATGC
The DNA here is from genome assembly GCA_014235935.1 of Colletotrichum musicola. Lineage (NCBI taxonomy): Eukaryota > Fungi > Ascomycota > Sordariomycetes > Glomerellales > Glomerellaceae > Colletotrichum > Colletotrichum musicola. The sequence goes on along the minus strand of WIGM01000048.1, from coordinate 11,963 downwards.
AAATGTACGTAGGTACACACTCGCACACATACACTACACACTACACACATACACGCTCGTTCCCGATGAACAATTCTTCAGCCATCGCCATGGGGCCTGGCCCACCCCACCTTGTCCCTCCTCGAACAGAGTGATCCCAGGATCCATCCCCATCGTTCATCCTTGCCATGCCTATCCCGGGCCTTGCAACCTGGTTCGCGCCACCATCGTCCATGTCCCATCGCTGGACGGCTGCCACTGACACACGCCTCCCGGGGCCTCTCTCTCTCTGTGAGTCTTGCCCGCTGGAGTACTACTCCAATGTAGTGTGCAGTATGTGGTGTAGTGCTGCTAGTCCCGCACCCAGCAGAAAAAAAAAAGGTGATGTGTGTGCGCGGCGTGCCATCTGTCTGTCTGTCTGTCTGTCTGCTGCACTGTACCGCACCCGTACCGGCCTGCCGGCCAGTTTATGTTTCTTTTGCTTGCTGCTGCTGGCCTTCCGGCGGTTGCTCGCCGATTATTATCAGATGGCACTGCCATATTTTTTCTTCTTGCACTAGCAGCGAGAGCAGGGACATGGAACACCCGCTCCCGCTTGAAGCCTTTTCTCGCTCACCCAGCCTACCTGGTCCTTGCCAGTTTTTGCCGGCCCAGCTTGCCATTGCCAGTGCTTTGTCCTTTGTCGTGCGAGGTCAAAGGAAACGGCCAAACTATAAGTATCAGCCTGCCGCCTTGGGTTTTTGCCTCGTCCGGATCATCGTCATCATCATCAACCATCAACAGCTTGAAGACTTCGGTACCTACTAAAGCATCATCGTCCGGCACTGGATTAACACCTTGACAACCACACCCACTTCTTCGTCCACGTACGCACACACACACACACACAACCACAACCACAACTACAACGACACAACACAGGCACCGGAGCCCACTGCGAATTCGGCCAACACCAACTCGGCGCCGCCCGTCACAACCACAAAACCTCCAACCAACATGACTTGCTCAGCGCACTTCCAGGTCGACAGGACCGCCCCCCTCGCAAACCAACAGAAGCCCTCGTCCTCCTCCAAGAGCGGCTCGAAACAGGTGAGTGCCCGCGGCTGCACCCCACAACCACCAGAGAGACACCGAATTAACTCGTTTTGCAGCACCTCCTCCCAGGCATTCGCTGCCCTACGTGCCATGCCTCAGGTAAAGAGGTGTGGGTACTACCCGGAAAAGAGTGCGGCTACTGCGGCACGCCCTGCGGCTAAGCCAGCTCATGTGAGTCGTCCCTCCCCACGTCATTCAATCTGTGGCGGTGAAGCTAACGCTGGAAAGGCCCCAAATACCCCCGATCAGGAGTCATATAGCTGGAAAGACGATGCGATAACAGGCGCTACCAAAACTGTAACGATACCCTGGGACAACGGCGAACGGCGACAAACGAGGGCAAGGGAACGAGGATCAGGACGAGGACGAGGGGTTCTCGCCTGGGAAGGGCGACGAGGGTCTGTTCGACTATGAGATCCATTTCATTACTCTCGAGTCTTGAGGGCACGGTAAAAATAGGGGAGGGGAGGACACTGGAGCTCCGAACCCCTCGGGGTGGACCCCGCTGGGTACCGGCCCTGTAATGCTAACGAGCCATGTCTGTCCGATTTTCAGATCGGTTTGTGCGATGGGAGGGACGGGAGCATTGATGGTGCATGGAGGGGTAAAACGACAACGGCAACGAAAAAGAAGGGTCCCGGATCGGATTGGATGGAACTATTGGAATTGTAATCATGACCAAACGTACATGCTTGGTTCAAATAGAGACGCACGACTTGTTTGTTCAGCTCAGACCGGTGCCGGTGCCGCCAGTGGTTGTAACTTGTACAGCGACATCGTGACCGAGTATCCATCCATCACCGTTTGTGGTTGCATGCTCGATGTGGAAACGCTTGATGTGCTGCAGACCAAGCGGCATGCATCTATCGCATCTGAGGTCGGGGCAAATCGAGTGGCCCGGATCACGACATGGCCGACCAGACGGGGCGGAGGCCGGAGGTTATACCGAGACGGCTGGATTGGCTGGTCATGCCTGGCACGAATTCGATGCGACGTCTGCGATGCATCGAGGTTGCATCGCGGTTGAAGAGGGGGAAAGAGACCAGGTCGGGAAAAGCAACGGTACAACTTGCGCTGCGAAGAAGCCTGCCTGGCGTATCCGTACGATGCAGTATGAGTATGTGCCATGGCAGACCCGATCCCGCCAGGGCCGGCCGAAATTGCAGGTGGTCGACGGCCACGCATTCATGACATGCCGTCTCGAAGCCCAGATCGCCGAGGCCCAGGTCATTCGCAGTGCCGTGGCGGACGGACGGCCTGCAACGGCGAAGGAGAAGCCCTTCTGCGGCCGAAAACAGCGGTGATTGGGACGGCGTTGTAGCAAGCGCTCAGCGGAGATCCCCCTATCAGCCCAAGCGGTCCCGAGTCCGCGGTTCCACTGACACACGCAGCTGGTCGCTGCATCCAACGGCCTGCAGGATGCGTGAGTGGACGTCCTGCAACGATCCACAGGGTAGGTCGCCAGACGCTTGTCTGGAAGATATGGAGCACGGCCTTGGAACGGGTCGTGCTAGCGGCAGCTGAGGATGAGATCCAGATCCAGGCCAAGGTCAGGGTTATTTCGGCGTTGCAGCAGGCTTGTGGCCTCGGAGATCGCACTCGATATGTGGGTTGGTGACCGGGCCTTATGGATCGTAGGAGTGCCCTAACTCCAGCTGCTGGGGCGCCTGCATTTTCTGCGACGGCGAGAGAGCGTCAAGAAGTTGTGGGCATTTGCGTCGTGCGCTGCAAGACGGTATATCCGCAGCATGGTCATAAATGACCACACGGGAGGAACTAAACTTGTTGTGTCATAGACACGCGATGTACGGGACGGAGAAGCGGACAGCGGGACCAGCGATGGTTTCCGTCTGCGTGCAGAGCAAACTCTCATCGGGGCTGAGCCGTCGCCCGTTGACCGATTCATGTTATCGATTCGGGCAGGTGAACAGGGGCTGCTCTTCGCAGACCGGGGACCGGTAAGCGGTCACGATGCATCGCGGTGTGGTCCAAGAAGAAGGCCGAGAACGAGGAGGACTCGAGGAGGCGGGAGAGCAACAACGACCAACACACCGGTGTGAGAAGATGGTGGTCTTGGCTCGTTCACCGTTGTTTCGGGGGGATTTGTGACAATGTAGAAGACTGGGGCGAGAAAAGAAAAGCAGATAGAGCAGAGAGGGGGAAAGGGCAAGAAAAAGAAAAGGACGTAATGCGTCGAAGTTGAGAATTGACGAAATCTGGACTTGCCTGTTTGGCAGTTACGAGGTCAGGTCCGTCGTGCTTGCCTGGCAGCATGGGTACCTTTGGTACCTCGCGAGTTGTGGAAATGCTGAGGTACATGTCAGGGTACATGCTCCGTACTTCTTTTCGCGAAGCAGCCGCGGTGCTTTCCTGTTATAGCGCTCTTGCCCGGATCCCAGGAAGGCAAGAGAAGAGGAATGTCGCGCATCTGATTGGCCAAGCTTTGCCATGTAACTTCCAATACCAGCTGTGATGGGGAGGTACATTGAGGGTATGTCGTCGTCAGCTGCAGCGCTGTTCATTTCTTCGAGTCAACAGCCTAGGCAGATCTCATCAATAGCAGCTTTCTGACCAGGGCACTGACAAATTGCTCAATCCCAACTGTTATTGCCTTATTGGTCTTCTTCTGGAAGTAGGGCCCGTGACTTCAGACGAAACCTCAATAATCACCAACTTCACAGGCCCCGGAGGCTGAAGTGGATCACCAACCGGCCTGTTTCCTCGGCGCGCCCCGGGGCCATCCCGACAGCCGCGGCCGGAACATGAAGAAAAGTCAAGACGATGTTCAGTTTTAGGAAGTATGCCAAGGCTTGTCACTGGCGGGAAGCACTTGATTTTCAGCAGGTTTGGGTGATTGGGGAAAGTACCTAGGCAAACCATTGTCGCATGTCTGGTAGTGAGCTAGCGGGCCCCTGTTCTTGTTTCGCCTTTACTGAGTGACGGTGCAAACTGCACATCTGACCGACACCCATGGCATGATTGCTGTCTCCGAATTCGTTTTCGAGTTGTTGCTTCTTTTTGTTGTTCTCGACACTTCGGTTTCCAGCCGCGGATGCGCCCGCCTAAACCCGGCAGGTATCTGGGCAGTCATGGCGGTACCCAAGTACTGCGATTCCGCTTTCTCCTCCATTTTCTTCTCACTGGACACCAAATGCCTCGTTCAATCGAGCTTTGTGGTGTGTTCGTCTGTCTTTTATTTATTCCGGTGTTTCCGTCTCATTCGTGGTCAACTAGCGTTGTCGTTGCCTCTGTCATTAGAGCCTAGGTCTCTCCCCTATCACCTCTACTGCCCTTGCCTCTCGTGCCATCATCTCTGAGTATTCAATGCATGAGAAGTCGTATACTTACCAATTTTCGGTTGTAACGTCAGCTGAAGTGATTAGCAACTAGTAATCTCCATTACCAGTTGTAGGTTCTCTGCCCGGTGTTGCTTGAAGACACGCTTTCGTTGAGGAGGTACATAGGTACCCGCGGGATGAGGCACACTAAAACTCGCCGTAGCTGCGGCCGAGATGCTGGAGGTGCCGTCCCCCGCAAAGGTACTTTCTCGGACAAGGGTTCTTTCCCAGCTTGACGTCCACTCGGCTTCCCCAGCCATCCCCACTTCAAACTTCTGCCGCCACTTCCCGGTGCCCAATTCCCTGATGCCGCCCGTTCGCAAGCCTGGCGCCTCGAGTCTCCCATCGTCAATCGCCTAACCTGCTATCTCACCCGCCGGCCCCGTTCCGTATCTCTGCCGCCAAATATGAACGGAATAGACATCCTTTGCGATGCCGCCGGCTCCGACCTGTTGCTCAACCCGTCCTTCTCGCCGCCGAAACTGCCGGCCCAGCTTGCCGAACCTCCACTTCCTGCCGCCGCCGCCGCCGCCAGGAAGCGCAAACTGAGTGTTTCCGCTTCGGAGGCCTCGCCCTCCTCTTCCTCCACACATGTCTGCCACATCTGCAAGAGGGTTTACGAGCGAGCCGACCACCTGACGAGACATTTGCGATCTCACGAGAACGCCCGTCCTTATGCGTGTTCGCGCTGCCCGAAGCGCTTCAATCGAGCAGACCTCCTCACGCGCCACGAGACCACCCACGACCGGGACAGCACTGGCAAGGGTCGAACCTTTATTCGGAGGAGCGATCGGGCCGCCGAGGCCTGTTTGAACTGTGCCGCCTCGAAGTCAAAATGCGAGGTATTCTTTCCGTCCCTGACGTCCCGGTTCAAACGCTTTGCTGACCCCCGCTCGCCCAGGACGTTAAGCCTTGCTCTCGCTGTCGCGCCAAAAACTTGCCATGCGAGGTTCCTTCCAAGCGTTCGCACCCTCATCGGAGTTCGATTGACGACCGGTCCACACCATCCGAGTCGTCGATGCACCAGGGAATGGATATGAATGGGGGGCTGGACCCCGACTCTACATACAACAGCTCGAGGATGACGTTGATGCCGCCAAACACTGACATGGGAGGGCACGAGCTGGACGCGCCGTCGTTCATGGCCCAGGGTTTCGTTGCCAATCCGGTCATGGACATGGTCATGGACGACATCATCTTCAACCCAGTACAGAACTACTTCCAGGATATGGACTTCTCCTCATGGGACCTCAACTTCGACGCCATCACGATCCCACAGGTTGACGTCAACCCGAGTCCAGAGTCCACCACAACAAGCCGGTCCAAGTCTGCCACCCGCAACGCGTCGCGTGCACACGCTGCCTTCAAGCGGTCGCCCTGGCTTTGGGAACCTGGTCCGAAGGATTTTGCTCTTCACCATGCCTCGACCCAGGACAAAGAGCGCCTGATCCTGGACACGAACAACCTGGCAAACTCCCCAGCCTTTGACAAGCTCATAAACACCCCGGGGACCAAACTCAAGATGACACCCTCGGCGAGAGACAGCGTCTTGGCTCTCGTAGTCGCCAGTATGGTCCAAAAAGGAGGTCGAATGCGCACTCCCTCGTTTCCCTCCTTGGACCTTCTGAACTACCTTGTCCAGGCCCACTTCATTCACGACGAACACCAAAGCGACAGCTGGATTCATCTGGCCACGTTCGATGCCGCGGCCGCAATGCCCGAGCTGCTCTCCGGCATCCTCTCGAGCGGCGCGACTTACATCTCAATACCGGCCGTCTGGCAGTTTGGCTACTCTCTTCACGAGGTGCTACGCCTCGCCTTGGCAGATTTGGTAAGTCACGAGTTATCCTATACGCACCCTTAGTCCTATCCGCTCTGTTTTGCCTCCCCGTCCCTGCACTCGTCGTTCCCTCCCATTTTAATACCGATGATCTGTCTGGGCTGTTCTAACGACCCGGCAGTTTGAGGGGTCTAATTCCTTTACCCGAGACCTCGGGGCCCTCCAGGCCTTCATGCTCAACCTCGATATCGGCCTCTGGAGTGGTTTCAAGAGGAAAATGGAGATTGCTGAAAGCTTCCTGCAGCCACTCATGACGATGCTCCGGAGGGCCGGCAACTTCTCGGCCCCGCCCGATTCCCTCTCGCTAATGCCCAGCATGTCCGATCCGCCAGACGTGCTGGATTCGAAATGGCGTAAGTTCGCGAAACGCGAATCTTACAAGCGATTGGTCCTTCATCTTTTCTTCCACGACATCCAAAGCTCGATAGGCTTTTGCAAGAACCCTCTCATGTCCTACACGGAGCTGAACTTTGGCCTGCCGGCATCACGCGACCTTTGGCGGGCACGCACGGCGGAGCAATGGCGCAGCATTTACATTGCCAAGACCAAAGCCACTCCGGAGCGCAACATTCCTCGGGTATCCGAAGTCATGCACTGCACTGAGATTCTGGACGACTTCGAGCATCTCGTCGATATGGAGCTGTGCTACATGGCGCTGCTACACGGGTATTGGGGCCAAATATCCGCATACCGCGAGGCGATCAAGTTCTACACGGACGGCATGTCGAATAGGAGGAACTCCACGCACCGGCTCTGGCTGAAGACTCAATACCAGGAGTTGTACCGGGACCTCAACGATTTCTCGACCATGATCCTAACATCGAAGAGGCCCACAGCACAACTCGCAGTCATGTCAGAGGTTCTCATGATGGTCCTGCACGTGTCACCCGACGTCTTGCAGACTTTTGCTGGCAAGGCGGGCGAGGACGAGGCCCGGCGGACACACAGCAGTCTGGAGGAGAGCTGGCTCAAGACGTCGGAGGCTAGGTACGCCATCTGGCATGCTGGACAAATATTCCACCACGCCAGGCAACTACCGCCCGCCTCCCTTCGGGACTTCAATGCGATTGCGGTCTATTTCGCCTGCCTTACCCTCTGGGCTTATGGCTTGCTTTCGTGTGCAGCTTCGAGGCACGGCTCAGAACCGGATGTTGGCAGTGGCGGCCGGGGGTATATCCTCATGGACTCGGAAGAGAACCGAGAGACGCGGGCGTTCCTACAGCTCGACCGCGGCGTTCCGGGGCTGACGATAAACGGCAACCCGGCCGACGGCGTGGAGTCGCTGTCGAACCCTAGCGTGGTGCTCTCCATTGCCCGAGACATCTTCCGGAATAATTTCCCGGTGGTCTCTGAGCCATTGCCGCCTCTGGTGGAAAGCCTGAGGAGTCTTCTTCAAGACTTGGGATCAGGGGCGGCGGGTCGTCCGTCGAGGGCGGTGAGCGAGGACGAGCTATGATGATGTGTTGTGGTTTTCCGGGTTCTTTGAGCGGTTTCATGCGGTCAATCCGATTGTTTAGCCGGTTCCTGAATGCACAAAGAGACAATGCCATTGTCACGGCCATCTGAGACGCGTTTGTTGGAGCACGAGTACCTTGACGCGAACCCTGGGTACAACGCTTGGGCCAAGTGGGTCGGTCGATCGACCAGGTACCGACCCGAGATCGAGCGGGTGCCTCCCAAGCACCAACTCTCGAGAACCACATCATCTGCAAGAAGCGAGCTTCTTAGCGGTACTGTTAGAGGTCTTACTGGGCGTTGATATCCTTGATTCGGCGACGAAATTTGCGTCGAACGCGGCGTTTCGTATTAGAGTTCCTACTCCGTGTACAGTCGACGGTACTCGACACACTGTATCCAATGTACCCAATATACCTTCGTGACAGGGGTTAAATGATCTCCACTATAAATGGCCACCGGCGCTGCATTCCAATGCGTCTCGACGCGACGCGAGGGGATATCGGGATCAAACTCTTTTAGCCAGATACACTGTACATCCAACACCGATTTCCTTTGAGAGCGTCCGGAAACCCTTCCCCTGAGTCGCCAACCCCAAGGGAGTGCCAAACTTACATCAATGTCTGAGACGGGCGCGGCCGCAATGGATTTAGATGACCGGGTCACCAATGCGGAGGCGGCTCGGGCTCCCTCCACCACCCGCCGCCCCCGAAGCTCCGATCGAGCTGCCGACCCCGGCACAACCGGCCATCGAGGGCTGGCCGGACTGGAAATCATTTGAGGAAGATCTTTCTTCTGCCCTTGATAATATCAAGTATACCGGATCGTTTTCTTCGTTCCACCCGGCGCTGAGTCTAGAGCCCGGGCTGTCGGTCCGCGATGTCGGGCCAATCTCGTTTCCTCTTCAGGAGGCACAAATACGCAGCATGATCGCAGTAGCGAGACGGGCTCCGTACGGAAAGGGCAGCGAAACCATCGTCGACACCTCTGTACGGAACACGTGGGAACTGGACCCTTCGCAGTTCGAGCTTCTCAGCCCCAGTTGGCCCCAGTTGGCCCCAGGTTCTCAGTCGACTGAAGGGGGAGGTTGCGGAAGACATGGGCATCGAGGTCCCCGTGGTTGCGGACTTGTATAAGTTGCTAATCTACGAGAAGGGTGCCATGTTTAAGGCACACACCGAGTACTTTCCCTGCAACCGTGTGAAGAGATGCGAATGCTAATCAGGGGCTAGCACGGAGAAAATCCACGGCATGTTCGGCACCCTTGTCGTCTGCCTGCCATGCCCGCACGAAGGGGGAGATGTCGTGGTAAAGCACGGGGGTCGGACGACGACGCTCAAGACATCAGAACATCCCCGGGGATCGTTTGCTGCCTGGTACTCTGACGTGTCGCACGAGGTCCTTCCAGTGACATCTGGCCACCGTGTTGTGCTGACATACAATCTTGCAATCGATCCGGCAAGACCGCGGCCTTGAGCATCAGTACAGACCTCCGACTACCAAGTCCTGCGTCGCAATTTGCAGAGGTGGTTATCCGGAGGTGTTGCTGGCAAGCGTGATGCGAATCACGTCTACTACAGGCTGGACCATGAGTACACCGAGGCCAACGTCTCCCTGGCAGCTTTGAAAGCCAGAAACTTCTCACTGGTTCATACGCTGAGCGATTTTTCCGATGAACTTGGTTTCGACGTCTTCCTCGCCGCTTTGGAGCGGATGGAAGAAGGCACTGTAGGGTCCGACGACAGTTTCCATCGTCGGAAGGACTATAGGTTCTATGAAGATGACTACGATGAAGATGGCTCTCTAGAAGATTATGACGGAGACGATGGCGAAGAGTGGCACGATCTTGACGAGGTCCTCGAATGCGAGCAGCGCGTGAAGGTGCTCGTGGGGCTGGACGGACGACCGGTCCTCCGTGACGTCCAGTTCGACCAGGAGCGCGTGCTTAAGAGCGAGGAGTGCTTCGACGAAGCGGACGAACAAGAGGACTATGAGGGCTACATGGGCAACTCGGTCGGTAAGACCTGCGCGTGGCAGCATCCTTCAAAGGCTGACTGTGATCTCAGGGTCCTCACTGCGGTGCATTGGTACCGCGTCACGGCAAGTTCCTCCTCGTTTCCCGTTGTGATGCTTACATCTAATCGTGCTTTCAGGCCGTGCTTCTCGTGCCCCGTGCGAATCTGGTCGGATTTCTCAAGAACAACCCCTCCATGTACGGTCATACCCCCAACCGCAACGGACAGCTCGTGGCAAGCTACCTGATCAACAAGATGTTGAAGCAGGGATACGAACCGCACTCGGGACTTACGTTGCAAGAAGTCTGGAACAAGTCGGTCTCTCAGTTTCCTTCGGGCGTAATTCTGCCCAGCGACGACCTACTCAAGCTGCTTAAGATGGTGGTGAGAGACCAGCCCCAGCTCTTTGAAGCGGTTGCCGCCAATCCTCATGGCTAGGTCCCCGGAGACTTCTACGAGTGGCTATGTCAACGAGTGGCTCAGGGCGAATCGGCATTTGCAGATGTCAAAGCCGGGTGTGTTTTCCGGAACTCGCGTGGTGCAATTGCACGACATGTGCTGACGACGCAGGTTGACGGCTCTGATCCTGGGCTACCCCAAGTTCTGTATGCGCGTAGGCATAATCACGCAGTTCGTTCCCGATAATTGCCCTGAACTCACCGATGACATTGGGAAATGGGTTCTCGAAATGCTATCCAAAGGTCTTGAGGCCTCTTCGGCGTTCGGGAACTTCGACCGGACGGACGGCATGGCCATTGTTTTGTGCGCCTACCAATACACCGGTTTTGCCTGGCTCTCGTCCAAGTACGTCTCGTCAAGAATCCAAGCGGTGCAAGTTCTAATTCGCTGCACAGGGCGGTCCCCTTGATCGAGCAACATCTCGGTATCCCAGCATGCGCGCTCGAGTTCTTGTCCGAGCTGTTCAATCTCACGAAAATGAAGGAGTTTCCGGTGCAGGAAGGCGTCCAGCTGTACAGACGTCTCGCCAAGGCAACCATAGGAGCACTGGACTTCAGCGCTGTATACGGACCAAAACTGGAAGAGGACAACAAGCTGGCCGTGAGACCAGAGAAGCTGGCCATGTTCTTTTCCAATCTCATCAAGATGAGCTCGCTCCCACGAGACGACCTCACGCTGCCCCTCGCTCTGAAGCTTGTCGGCCACGCCCCGAACATGAAGAGCGCCGACTTCCACACGCTCTGGCTGCCATTCCTTAAAGGCCTCATCGTCGTCCTCGAAGGCCATAAGGTACCCCTTTCAACCCCTCGTTATCAGCAAACCGCAGGCGCCATCCTCGAAGCGTACCGGGATGTCTATGTCGGTTTGCAGCCGGAAACTGTGCCCCCGACTCGCACGGTGAGCTGCTCTTGCGAGGACTGTTACAAGCTCAACGTATTCCTTAGGACGCACGCGCAGAGAGAAATCCGCTTCCCCGTGAGCAAGAACCGTCGCTACCACCTGCACCAGCAGATCGATGGCAACCGCATCGACTGCTCGCACGTCAGCGACAGGAGGGGCAGACAGGACACACTGGTGGTGACGAAGCGCGGCCTCAGCGAGGACACGCTCTGGCGGCAACGACGGAAGCAGGCCGAGGCAAAATTCCGCGAACTGGACCAGACGAAGTTGGGGTTGCTGCTGGGTGATGACTACCCCAGGATCGCGGGGGATTTGTGGCCGAGAGCCGTGAACTTGGCTCCAGGAAGCAGCCGTGCAGTACCTGCACCGCAGCCGCAGCCGCAGCCTCAGCCTCAGCCTCAGCCTGGGCCATCGGTTGTCCCCGCGCCACGGCCGGCGTATGCGGCACCTGCGTCCCGGGCGTATCCCGTGCCTGGGACCACGTCGAGGGCCAAGCCCGGACCCAGTTACGGGTCATTGCCGGGAGTTATGCCCGGAGGTATGCCGGTGCCGTTAATACCGGAACCGATGCGCTCCGCTCCGAGACCGGGGCTTGGTTCCGGCCCGATGCCGACGCCGGTGCCTTTGTCAGCCACTCCGGTGCGCCCACCAATGGGCACGTTCCGTACTGCTAGTGGTGGGAACACACTTCCGTCCGTTGCCGGGACGAAGCGCAAGGCTGAGCCGGAAGTTATCGATTTGACTTGAGAAAGAAGCTGGCCAGAGGTAGGGACAGGGTAGCAGGGCTGAGCAAGCCCCTCCTATGAATCGTGGCTTTGCGTAAATGGTTGGAGTAGGCTCTTGACGTAACAACGTAATAAAAGGCGAGGCCTCGTCTATTTT